>ONZH01031050.1:0-168050 GCA_900303285.1 Rhinella marina
TCGGTTCGGGGACGAACCGAACGTTCGGTAAAGTTCGTAACGAATCTGGTTCGTTACGGTTCGGTTCGCTCATCCCTAATTCTAATCTCTTTCCTAACCCCTAAGTGCTGATATGTGAGTGTGTAGAGACCTGTCCATTGACAAGGGGAATGGTTAAAGAAAATGTATCTGTTAAAACCAGATAGTAACACATATTATTTTCTTCTCATCTCTTTTTATTTTCTGATTTTTTAATTCTGTTTTCTGAACATGATTATGGGGACGGCCATCTTGCATGAGCTGTTCTTAAAGCAATTTTCTTAATGCTCTCAAAATGCTGTTATGACAGCCACATGGGCTATAGACACAATGGCCAGGAGCAGACCTCATTGACTTCTATGGGTGAGTTTTCTAGGCATGCTCTGTAACCTGTGCAGAGGTCATTGTACAAGGAAGGAATAGATAAGATTTGATAATAATCTATTGTGAATGGTGCTTCTTTTGTACAATGGTCCAGCCAACCTTGGAAAATAGGGAGTAGACATAAAGCTGCATGAGCCAGTCACCAGCAGATATGTGTACTGCTTTTGGGTGCATGGGTGCGGTAGTTTGGTGGAAGATAATGTTCAGAAAATGGGCCATATATGGAGATGAGTTATATCAGGGGGTGTTATAGGCCAACCCAAAAAAAGTGTTTTTAAGAAGCACCTAAAACTGTGTATATTGTGATGTTACCTAATTTATTGGGGTACAGCATTCCAGACAACTGGTGCTGATCAGGAGAAGTCTTGGAGTCGGGATGAGAGGTTTGGATTATGGTGTATGTCAGTCGTCAATCGTAGAGCACAGGTAGGGTGGTAGACAGAGATGAGGGAAGAGATATAGCTAAGCAGGTAATGGCAGTAAAGTGATCTGTACTGACCAAGAATTGGCATAGATAATGACATGGGAAATTAAAAATAACATCACCAAAAATGATTTAAAAGAGTGTTAAAAATAAAAACGTGATTTAAACAATAGGTCATTTTCTGTTGACACATTTCGTTTAAAGGGTTATTCCTATCAAAGACAATGGGGGCATATCGCTAGGTTGCTGTGCATGCATGGTGCGTAGGAGGAGCAGGACGGCGCACACATAGGACGATTCCCCACAGCGCCCTCTGCTAGGCGCCGGCTGGAATCGTCCTATGTGTGCGTCGTCCTGCTCCTCCTGTGCTGTGGAGACCTGCTGGGAGTATGTAAGTATGTATGTGTATTTGTATGTGTATATGTCTGTGTATGTTTATGTGTACAGTCATGGCCAAAAGTTTTGAGAATGATACAAATATTAATTTTTACAAAGTCTACTGCTTCAGTTTTTATAATGGCAATTTGCATATACTCCAGAATGTTATAAAGAGTGATCAGCTTAACAGCAATTACTTGCAAAGTCAATATTTGCTTAGAAAATGAACTTTATCCCCCAAAACACATTTCAACATCATTGCAGCCCTGCCTTAAAAGGACCAGCTAACATCGTTTCAGTGATTGCTCCATTAACACAGGTGTGGGTGTTGATGAGGCTGGAGATCAATCTGTCATGATTAAGTAAGAATGACACCACTGGACACTTTAAAAGGAGGCTGGTGCTTGGCATCATTGTTTCTCTTCGGTTAACCATGGTTATCACTAAAGAAACACGTGCAGTCATCATTGCGCTGCACAAAAATGGCCTAACAGGGAAGAGTATCGCAGCTAGAAAGATTGCGCCTTAGTCAACAATCTATCGAATCATCAAGAACTTCAAGGAGAGAGGTTCCATTGTTGCCAAAAAGGCTCCAGGGCGCCCAAGAAAGACCAGCAAGCGCCAGGACCGTCTCTTAAAAGTGTTTCAGCTGCGGGATCGGGCTACCAGCAGTGCAGAGCTTGCTCAGGAATGGCAGCAGGCAGGTGTGAGTGCATCTGCACGCACTGTGAGGCGGAGACTCTTGGAGCAAGGCCTGGTCTCAAGGAGGGCAGCAAAGAAGCCACTTCTCTCCAGAAAAAACATCAGGGACAGACTGATATTCTGCAAAAGGTACAGGGAGTGGACTGCTGAGGACTGGGGTAAAGTCATTTTCTCTGATGAATCCCCTTTTCGATTGTTTGGGACATCTGGAAAACAGCTTATTCGGAGAAGACGAGGTGAGCGCTACCACCAGTCTTGTCTCATGCCAACTGTAAAGCATCCTGAAACCATTCATGTGTGGGGTTGCTTCTCAGCCAAGGGAATCGGCTCTCTCACAGTCTTGCCTAAAAACACAGCCATGAATAAAGAATGGTACCAGAATGTCCTCCGAGAGCAACTTCTCCCACCCGTCCAAGAGCAGTTTGGCGATCAACAATGCCTTTTCCAGCATGATGGAGCACCTTGCCATAAAGCAAAGGTGATAACTAAATGGCTCAGGGAACAAAACATAGAGATTTTGGGTCCATTGCCTGGAAACTCCCCAGATCTTAATCCCATTGAGAACTTGTGGTCAATCATCAAGAAACGGGTGGACAAACAAAAACCTACAAATTCTGACAAAATGCAAGCATTGATTGTGCAAAAATGGACTGCTATCAGTCAGGATTTGGTCCAGAAGTTGATTGAGAGCATGCCAGGGAGAATTGCAGAGGTCCTGAAGTAGAAGGGTCAACACTGCAAATATTGACTTGCTGCATTAACTCATTCTAACTGTCAATATAAGCTTTTGTTACTCATAATATGATTGCAATTATATTTCTGTATGTGATAAAAACATCTGACAAACACACATAAAAACCAGAGGGCAGCAGATCATGTGAAAATATAATATTTGTGTCATTCTCAAAACTTTTGGCCATGACTGTATATCTGTATGTGTGTATGTATGTATGTATGTATGTGTGCATGTGACGGATCCGTCATGAACTCCATTGAAAGTCAATGGAGGACGGATCGGTTCACCATTGTGTCACACCAAACGGATCCGTCCCCCAATGACTTGCATTGGGGGTCATTCCGGATCCGTTCAGGTGCGGATAACTAGTACGTAGAGAAAACCGCAGCATGTTGCGGTTTGCTCTCCGGTCTGAAGACGTTGTCTTCAATTCAGTTTTGTCCCCATTGACAATGAATGGGGACAAAACGGAAGCGTTTTATTCCGGTATTGAGCCCCTATGACGGAACTCAATACCGGAATTATAAAACGCAAGTGTAAAAGTAGCCTTAATTGTGATTGACTGTATGTTATTTATGGTGATTGGAATTTATTTTTTTTTGTATTTCATCCATTAGAATTGTCTATTTTGTTTTTTTTTTTTTTAACTATAGAGAGAAAATAAAGACTAAAAAGTAAATATTAAACATATTATTTCATTTAGCTCTATTTAGATGATTGGGGCACAATCTATAGAGATTAGAATTTCTGGAGAACAATTTTCTAAACATATTGTTATCTAATTACCTATTCTATGTCATTTATTTTATATTCTTCTCTACTATTGTTGAGTTCTCTTGGTATCCTGAAAAACAACCACATCAGCTAAAGCAGTTCTCATACTGCCCAAAAACCCTGAACTATACTTAAATGAATTTTCTGAGCTGATAACAACAGATATGGTATATGTGTCTGTAGCATATGATGCCACCATATCTCATAAATAGTTATTTATTATCTTGCCTACGTTTTTGCAGTACAGTGGTTTTGATGCTGCAAGGGTTTGCCATGAGTCAGAATAATGACTATATAGTATATGAGGGATTTCAGATCTCATTATGATTCCTCTCTTAAAGATAATGCTATTTATAGCTGCCTGTTCCCCTACTATAAAGGTATAATGACTCCCTGACTTTATGCACAACTAAGATATACTACTCAGACTTTACTTTGCTTTTCTGCTGCTCACTGAGACTGCAACATCTGCTTCCTAGCATATGGAACACACCCTTCAGAGACAGAAAATAGAAGGGAGGGAATGAGAACAGGATGAGTGACTTGAGAGGGAGAGGGGAGATCACAGTAGCAGACATTACAGAAGGAGAAGACAAAACACTAGGGGCATGGTTTTGTGACTGCATATGACACAGTCTTACAGTACAGATGATTTTCAGCTAAAGAAACTACGCCAAGGGGGCGTGGCCTGTGAGTTGAGGAAGATGGCCGCTTGATCTTTCTCCTCCTCAAGTTCAGCACTAAAAGCGACTAAAACCCTGCATTTCAGTGCCTTAATCCAACTCCAAACAGTGTCCCGCTATGCCTAAAAGACGGAAGACCGTGCTGGGGCCCAAGAAGATCTCGGACTTCTATTCTCTGCAGCCTGCAGACCTGGACCGGGAGACCGTGGCATCGCCACCCTCCTCCCTGGCATCGGAACCCCCGCCACCGTTTGAGGCCTGTGAGGTACGTCACCCGAACAGCCGCAGGAGCGGCTCCGAACCTCCGACACCCGGCAGGAACATGAACACTCCGGGGATGCTCCCCACAACTCCATCAGCGGGGTCCCGCTCACGTGGCGGCGGCCATATTACATCTCCGTCCGACACTGCTAGGCCTCACACGCCGCTCCAGGCCCCGCCGCCAGACACCCGAACTCCTGTATCTGACTGGGGATCTGCAGCGCAGGCTACTCGGATCGCAGAGCCTTCTTTATCCCTGGATGACCTCCCTGTAGCTGACACAGGAGTTACCGATTCATCTTTAAAAGCTATGTTTCAAGCATTGCAATACTCCATCAATGCCAATATGAAGGAGTTGCTTAGACCTGTCAGTGAGGCACTCAAAGAGGTGGAGGAAAGGGTTAATCATGTGGAGACCAAAATGGGGGAACTGGTATCCTCCCATAATGATCTGATTGATGCTCACTATGGGCTAGAAGGAGAGGTTCAGCGCATACAAACCAAAATGGCGGACCTAGAGGATAGGTCCCGCCGCAATAATGTGAAACTCCGGGGGGTGCCTGAAACAGTATCTCCAATTGAGCTTGCCGACTATCTCACAGGCCTTATGAAAGCCCTGATGCCAATCTGTCAATCTGCAGATCTCATCATTGACAGGATTCACAGAGTGGCGAAACCAAAGCATCTGGATGACTCCATCCCTCGGGATGTCCTCGCTAGAATACATTTCTTTCATATTAAGGAGCAACTGCTTCAAGTGGCAAGAAAGACATCACCTCTCCCAGCTCCGTACCAGAATGTTGCCTTATATTCGGATCTGTCTGCGGCGACGCTGCGACTGCGGAGAGAGTTCGCTCCGATTATTGTGACTCTGAAAGAACGTGGAATCGTATACAGATGGGGATATCCCACCCGGCGTATTGTCAAGTACGACAATTCAACGCTTGTTTTCAAGTCACCAGCAGAGGGAGCCTCTTTCCTGCAAAAGCTACGTCCTCAGATGACTGCACCGACGGATCGTACCTCCTTGCCTAGACCAGTCTCTGCGGAATGGCGCACTGTTCATCGTTGATATACCACCTGGGCACTACGCTCTCTATGCTACTAAGTGTCAGTGCTGTTTTTTTATGGCCATACCTCAACATAGGCTGAACTCTTTTCCCCTGAATACTGCGGGATGGCCTTTTTGAAGATGGACTTTGTCCATTCCACTGTCTGGATAAGTCTCGACCAGTTATTCTGTTATCTACTGTTATTATTTTTTTTCCATGTTTTCCTTAATTCTGTTTTCTTGCTTTCCGCCACTTGTACGCGCCTAATGAGGGAGGGGGGTTAATGGGAGATGGGGTGCACTCTGGAGGTGGCGGGGACCTGGAGATCCGGGATTCCTTATTTACCATCACACTGTATATTCTAGACCATGGTACTGACAATATCATCGCTTAATGTCAATGGACTCAACAGTCCTCATAAGCGCACTCAAATGTGGAAGGAAGCGTTGAAACGGAAAAGTGATATCTTCTGCGAGATAGAAACGCATCTCCTTGCAAAAGATGCTAGTAGAATCACACACCGTGGATTCCCGGACCTGTTCCAATCCCACCACACCTCCAAATCTCGGGGAGTGTTGATAGCTGTTAGGAATACAGTGGCTTTTCGTCTCATTGACCAGGTTATTGATACACAGGGCAGATATGTGATTTTAATATGCTCTCTTAACAATGTTATATACACTCTAGCCGCTGTATATGCACCAAATCGCAGACAAATCCGTTTTTGCAAAAGAATATTTAGACGTATTCTTGAAGTGAAACAGGGCAAGTTAATTGTCCTGGGAGATTTTAATTGTACACTGAATCCCGACCTCGACTCCACCACACCATCCAGGGGCCTCCAAACCTCTCCATTGAAAACTATACTATGGCAAGAAGGTTTGTACGATGTCTGGAGAACGTTGCATGAATCTGAGAAGGATTTTTCCTTCTTTTCGGCATCACACAACTGTTACTCCAGAATCGATTATATATTCACAGACCAACATACCCTTCTTCTTACATTAGCAACTACCATAGGAGATATAACGTGGTCAGACCATGCCTCGGTCACTATCAGACTAGAGGAAACTTTCAGATATTCCACCATTTCGCCTTGGAGATGCAATTCTCATATCCTACTGACCCCTGCACATAGACAGTCCATTGAAGCTGACCTTAAAACATTCTTTGAATTGAATGAAGGATCAGTTCAAGACCCATTCAGTCTCTGGAACGCGCATAAGGCGGTGATTCGGGGCTCCTTCATAAAACTCACTCATATTATTAAAAAGAAAAGGGAACAGACAACATGTACCCTTCTACAAGACATACGTAAACTCGAAACATGCAACAAACTCGCACAATCTCCAACACTGAAAACTCAGCTTATCAAAGCGCGGCAACAACTCAGAGACCACCTGTTAGCGGACTATAATAAACACCTTTTCTACACTAAGGCACGTTATTACTCACAGAATAACAAGGCGGGCAAATTACTGGCCGCTAGACTTAAGGAACAGACATCGAAATCGCGCATCCCCTTTCTGGTGAACCCAGCAGACCATTCTAAAATATCACATCCCACTAAAATAGCAAACCAATTTCGGAAATACTGGTCCCGCTGGAGGGTGTAGCATGACGTGAGTGCACGTCCTGGAGCCCTTCCCCCACCCCCTCCCCCGGCTGTGTGTGCGAGGGTGAGAGTTTGTCTCCATGTGCCTGGACTGGGATTGAGATTCCGCTGATCTACCTGGCTGATTTACCTGGCTATCGGTGGCGCTTCGGGTCCGTGGACGTGGGGATTCCTGGGACGGCGGTGCCCTGCTTGGTGCCGTGGAAGCTGCTGAAGTAGGGAGGCGGCGCTTTCTGGGGCTCCCTCCTGCGGGTACTCGAGTTTGAGCACATGACCCAGCGTGACTCCGTGCTGTAGCGTCTGTACAGGGAGCCGCATGATTCTTGCCGCGGGGACGCGGGCCCCTGAATCCGGACTGGAGGTACTGCTTGGCGTGCTGACTGAGAGCATCGGACGGCGTTGGAGGGTCAGTGGAAGCTGGGACTCAGGTCATCTGCCGTGATCTGGCTTCAGAGAGCAGTGGATATCGCAGAGGCTTGTTGGCTTGGTGAGAATTGGGCATCCCCCTGTGAAGTGGGGTTGCCCTCGGATGGTTGCCATCTCTCCGTTCCATGCTGGCTGACAATTGCCGGGATGATTCCCTCTATATTGCACTGGATTTATGAGTATTAACCTTATATTATTTGAGCTCTAATTGATCACGGACTCTTAGCTGGATGAATTAACTTTTATAATACACTTAGTGGACGCTAATGGCCCCCCGCTCCTTTCAATTGTACTATACTTGTGATACTGACCCTTCGCTGGCACTTAAGTTGGATGAACTAATCGTTGTAATACTCTCAGTAGCCTTAGTGGATTCCCCTCTCTCAGCTGCATGGTATACGTGTATGGTATATTTGAGTACCAATTGATTACTGTTTTTTTGCCAGATGAACTAATCTTATAACACTTATAGTGGATGTGAATAGGCCCCTGCTCCCTCCAGCTGTACTATACCTGTGATATTAACCCTTCGCTGCTTCTGGTGCTGAATGAACTAACCGTGATAACACTTACAGGGGATGTGTATGGGCCTCTGCTCCCTCCAGCTGTACTATACCTGTGACACTAACCCTTTGCTGCCCCTGGGGCTGGATGAACTAACTGTGATAACACTTACAGTGGATGTGAATGGGCCCCTGCTCCCTCCAGCTGTACTATACCTGTGATATTAACCCTCCGCTGCCCCTGGCGCTGGATGAACTAACCTTATAACACTTACAGTGGATGTGAATGGGCCCCTGCTCCCTCCAGCTGTACTATACCTGTGATATTAACCCTTCGTTGCCCCTGGCGCTGGATGAACCAACCGTGATAACACTTACAGTGGATGTGAATGGGCCCCTGCTCCCTCCAGCTGTACTATACCTCTGATATTAACCCTTCGCTGCCTCTGGCGTTGGATGAACTAACCTTATAACACTTACAGTGGATGTGAATGGGCCCCTGTTTCCTCCAGCTGTACTATACTTGTGATATTAACCCTTCGCTGCCCCTGGCGCTGGAGGAACTAACCGTGATAACACTCTTAGTGGCTTTATTGGACTCCCCCTTTCTAGTTGTATGGTATATGTGTGCGGAATATTGAGTCTACTCCCCCCTCCCATCTCATCGTAGGATTTACGTGGATAAACATCTATTGGATGGCTTTGAGCTGGAGGAATTAACTTGTATAATATTGCCGGTGGTCGCTAGTGGACTTTATCTCCTGCAGTATTGTTTATGTGTATATTAACCAGATACTGTGTGTGATATTATATGCTGGGGAGGAGAGAACAGCAATAGTTGATTCCATATAGGAGGGAGGGAGAAGAGAGAGGGAGGGAATATGCCTCCTAAACTGCCTTCTAGAAAGTCGGGGGGTGGGGCAGTCTCTCCCGTAGGTAAAATGTCCAATAAGTCAGATACACTGACAAAATTAGATACATTATGGAAGACCCCGCAAGTTAAAACACGTTCTGCGCCAAAAAAAGCAGATATTGGGAGTGGTGCTGGGGATAGTGAGGGGTCTCGCTATAGAGTATTAGAGACTGAAGATTTGGAAGAACAAACTGTTGATTGTCCAGATATATTGCAGGAGATCCTGGCCACGGTTAAAAAGAGCAATGAAGTGTTGGAGGAGCTACAGGAACAAATGAGAGTTACGCAGAATGACGTTACGAAAATTAGAAATGATCTTTATAAATTGAATGATCAGGTTAAGAATCAGGGGGAGAAAATGAGTAAAGTAGTCAAAGAGGTGGAGGGTAACAAAAAACTCTGTAATTCTATGGCTTCTCAGTTGAAAGATCTTTCAAATAAGATGACAGATCTGGAGGATCGAGCTAGGCGCCGTAATTTGCGTCTAGTTGGTTTCCCCGAAGTAGGCCTTCCAGATAATTTGACATCTTTTTTGCAAGACTGGCTTATTGGAATAATTGGTAAAGAAAAACTGACTACCTGTTTTCTGGTTGAAAGAGCACATAGGGTCCCGGGACGAGCCCCAGCACCGGGGGATAGGCCTAGAGCAGTGATAGCCAGAATTTTAAGTACTCAGGACCGGGATGTGATCTTGAAATTAGCCCGGAACAATGAGCTATTTGTTTATAACTCAGCTAAAATAGCCGTGTATCCAGACTTCTCATGGGCAACTAGACAGAAGAGAAGATCATACAATGTAGTCAAGAAAACTCTTAGTCAAAATCAGATTGGGTACTCTATGATGTTCCCGTCAACTCTACGGGTGATATACAAAGGGAAGACATTGTTTTTTCTGTCTGTAGATGATGCAGTTAAATGGTTAGATGAGGAGGGTCTTGGATAAAATATGATGAGTAGTTTGGTCGGGGGTTGGGGGGGAGGGGGGGGGGTTTCCTAGTTTTATGCTACTTTTGGAAGGGTATTGTGGGAATCTGCAATATAGGATGTGGGGAGGGAAGGGGGTGGGATGTCAGGCCGGGGGATCCCCTCCCCTTTTTTTTTTTTTTTTCTCTCTTTCTCCCTTACATAAATGAGTGTTAAGGTTGTAACTTGGAATGTAAGAGGTTTGAATGATAGAGTAAAACGTTGCGCGATTTTTGATATAATATCTCGTTTTCTCCCAGCAGTAGTTTGCTTAATGGAAACCCATTTATCGGATCAGAATGAGCCTTGGGTGAGGAGGAGATGGGCTGCTTTTGAATATCATGCTACCTTCTCTGCTTATTCAAGGGGAGTATCTATCTATGTGCATAAAGATATAAAGTTTGAGACCATTGCGGTGAAGGCAGACACAGTGGGGAGGTACATATTTTGGTACGGGAAGTTGGAGCAGATCCCCTGTATACTGGCCTTCATTTATATTCCTCCCCCGTTTACTATTGAAGTATTGGTAGCACTGATGGACTTCAGTAGTCGGTATGGGTCTGTCCCAATCCTGTCCGCTGGGGATTTTAATTGTGTTATGGATCCTACTATGGATAGACTAAGGGGAGGAAAGTCTGTTAGTGCCTTCGTTACCCCCTTGGGGAAATTTACCCAGGAGGCCGGATTGGTGGATGTCTGGAGGATAAGGAATCCTAGACGGAAGTGCTATTCCTGTTTTTCCAGGACACATTCATCTCTCTCCAGGATAGATTTAGCGCTGGTTAGTGAAAACTGCATTGATTTAATTAGTGATATACAATACAAAGCGGGGAGTATGTCCGACCACTCCCTGTTGGTAATAGATCTCCGTTTGGGTAAGGAGAAGTTGGGGAGTGGGAGAACATTTAGGTTGAACCCGCATTGGCTGTCTATACTGGACGGAGATGAGATTGAAAGGGGCATACAGGAATTCTGGGATTTCAACCTCGATACCGCCCCAATTGATATTGTATGGGATGCCCTAAAGGCGTACCTTAGAGGGGTGCTTCTTAAAAACATTGGCATTGCTAGGCGGGCTTTTGGAAAGAGAGAGGCGGAATTGTTGGAAACAAGGAGGCAGAATGAAACAGTATACATAGAGGATAATACTCCTTCCAGTTATGATAAATTTCAGGAAGCGGACAGGAACTATCAGGATTTTATGCGTAGCAAAGCGGAGCAGCGGATATTCTTTTCCGGTCAGAAGTATTTTTGTGAGAGTGGTAAACCTGGGAAACTACTCGCGGGGGTGGTACGCAATCAAACTGGCCGGAATAGAATAGATCGACTGTCAATAGCGGAGGGATTAGAAGTGACAGATGCATATGAGATTGGAGAAGTATTTAGGCAGTATTTTGCAGAGGTTTATAAATCTGGAAGTACCGGTGAAGAACATATGATATCCCCTGCCTGTTTAGAGGAGGTCTCCTTCCCTGTCCTGTTGGGCTCAGAACGGGATAAGCTGGAATCTCCCTTTCTTGAACAAGAATTGGAGGAGGCATTAAAATCGGTGTCGGGCAATACTTGCCCGGGTTCAGATGGCTTCCCTTTTGAGCTGTACAGGCGGTTTGGAAGGAGTTTACTTCCGAAATTGTTGGCGGTGTATAACCACTCGTTGAAAAAAGGAATGTTACCCGGGTCAATGAGAGAAGCTATTATAACGCTGATATTGAAGAAGGGTAAAGATGGGACGGATAGGGGGGACTATAGGCCAATCTCCCTATTAAATACAGATATGAAAATTTTAGCTAAGGCTACAGCTAGGAGATTGAGTGGGGTGATTGACTCTTTAGTTCATTTAGATCAGGCAGGGTTTATTCCAGGGAGACAGATCAGAGGAAATATGGATCGCTTATTCAGTAATATTCAGGTGGGAGAGGGGGAGGGTCGCTCGATCCTGTCTTTGGACGCCACTAAAGCGTTCGACAGGGTTGAGTGGCCCTTCCTCTTTGCAGCTTTAAGGAAATTTGGTTTTGGTCCTGGTTTCCTGGAAGGGATAAGAGTTCTGTATTATATGCCCACCGCCAGAGTTTTGGTGAACGGGGTGCTTTCGGGAACCTTTTTCTTGGGAAGAGGGACCCGACAAGGGTGCCCCCTATCCCCTATGTTATTTGCTTTATATTTGGAACCAATGGCGATAGCTATAAGGGCGGAGAAGAGGATTGAAGGGTTTGGTTGCCGTGGTACCGATGATAAGCTCCTGATGTATGCTGATGATATGCTCTTGTGTTTGTCTAATCTGAGTAGATCCCTTCCAGTGTTAATGGAGTTGGTTGGTAGATTTGGGAGTTCTTCGGGGTTGGAGATTAACTGGACCAAATCAGCCCTGTTGTGGGTAGACGAGGAGAGGAATGAGGAAGTGTCTTGCCATCGGGTGCGGGTAGTTGAGAGAGGGGGCAGTTTGGAGTACCTGGGACTTAAAATTAGTAGGGATCCTAGAGAGTTCCCTGGCCTTAATCTATCTCCACTTTTATCTAAAGTTAAATCCAAGATTGGAATTTGGCAAAAACTTTTAGTAACCAAAGTGGATCGTATTGCTGTTATTAAAATGATAATTCTCCCTCAGCTGTTATATATTATCACTGCGTCCCCAGTGTGGATTGAGGATCGGTTTTTCAAAGCAATTGAGAGAATGTTTAACGATCTAATCTGGGGTCAAAAACGGGTGAGAATTAAGCAGAGGTATTTATGGAGCCCCGCTGTGGAGGGAGGATTGGGTATCCCGAATTTGAGAGGATACTTT
This sequence comes from Rhinella marina, assembly GCA_900303285.1. NCBI lineage: Eukaryota > Metazoa > Chordata > Amphibia > Anura > Bufonidae > Rhinella > Rhinella marina. The sequence continues at coordinate 12,615 of ONZH01031050.1, forward strand.
TTTGCAGCTCAGCTGCTTACTCTCTCACAGTGGGGCTCCTCTCCCTACCTGACCAGACTGGTAGGGGAGGCTCATGGAGTACAAAATATATTTCAATTATTGGAGTCTGGACGGGTGGAGAGAGGTAGGTTTCGCGGGAATTGGAGTGTGATGAAACTGTGGAAATGTTGGAAGGCAATAAAGAGTGCTGGGGGGATAAAGGGCCCACTGACATGTGCTCCGCTCTGGGGGAATGAACACTTGAAAGAATTTATGAAAATTCGGGATTGGAAGGTATGGAGGGATGTGGGGTTAGTGGAATTGGGACACTTATTTTACGAGGGGAATATTAGAACGTTTCAAGAACTTAAAATGCTTTTTGAGATTCAGGAGAATTTACACTTTAGATATGTACAGATGGTTAATGCATATAGGCGTACAAAGGATAAGTCGATGTTTAGGCCAGCTCCTTTCCCCTTTTTAGCTAGGATACGTGATGATAAGAGGATTAGATACAAGATATCCTGGTTCTATAAACTGGTGTTGAAGGAGTTGACATGTGGGGATGTTTCTCCAGGTAGACTCCTTTGGGAGTATGAGTCTGATATCTCGGATGAAGAATGGAAGGGGGCCTGTCGGAACATCCCCAGGATGTCTTTAAATTCTGGACATCGGTTGATTCAGTTTAATTTACTGCACAGATTATATTATACACCTAAGTTGTTACACAGAATGAAATTGAAGGAAACCTCCGCTTGCTTGAGATGCGGAGGGTTGGATGCTGACTATATACATGTGGTGTGGTCTTGCTCACAGGCACAGGATTATTGGGGAAAGGTGAATAAATTAATATTTAGTAGGTTTAAAATTGAGATGGAGTTATCAGTGGCTAATATGATCCTCAATGCCTTCTCGCCTCTGATCACTTCTAAAACCCCCAGACATACTTTAACGTGTATCTGTCGGATTACAATGCTGGCTAGAGTTATTCTAGTTAGGCACTGGGGGAGTAATATAAGGTTGTCGATGAAGGAATTGGAACAATTGGTTACAAAAATTAAAAATTATGAGAAAGTGTATTTTGCAAGCATGAATGTAATCGCTAGATGGGAAGAGATTTGGAGTATTTGGGGAAATGCGGGTTAGAAGTATGTGATGATTAAGAATTTTTTCCTTTTTTTTTTTTTTTTTTTTTCCCCTGGCCTGACATTGGGGTGGTGGGTGGGTTAATATGTATGTACAGGTTTACTATATTGCAATGGAATATTATTGTAGTAATATTTTATATTCCGTTTTTGTTATGGATAAGAAAAACAATAAAGATTTAAAAATAAAAATAAAAAATTTCGGAAATACTATGCCTCACTATATAATCTCGTTTCTGATCCTTCTACAACACAGCCCTCCCGTGCGGATATACAGGCCTTCTTGGATAGGGTTGATCTCCCTGCTCTTATGCCCACTCAACTTACACAACTGAATGCTGACTTTTCAATCTCTGAAATCACTGCTGCCATAGGCTCCTTGCCATCTGTTAAATCACCTGGTCCGGACGGCCTGCCGGGCGAATATTATAAAGCGTTTATATCTATATTATCCCCCCATCTACGCCTCATATGTAATAAAGCTATGCTAGATGGTAAACTGCCGAGTGAAAACCAAGAAGCCCTAATAGTTACACTACCTAAGCCAGGTAAATCCCCGGACAGGCCCCAAAACTTTAGGCCGATGTCGCTTCTTAATGTGGACGCCAAAATATATGCCAAACTCATTGCTTTAAGATTAGCGGTATTGCTTCCAAACCTCATCCATGAGGACCAAGTGGGCTTCACTAAAGGCAGACAGGCATATAAAAATACAAGACGGGTATTAAATGTGTTGCATTATGTTAACTGTACGAACACCCCTGCACTGTTTGTATCGTTGGATGCCGAGAAGGCGTTTGACCGTATAGGCTGGTCATACGCCTTCTCGGCACTTGAGCGCTTTGGGTTTCAAGGGCCAATTTTACAGGCCATAAAGGCCTTATACTCTGCCCCCTCAGCTAGAGTTTTCACTAACAACACTATGTCGGAGTCCTTTAATATTACAAATGGCACCCGACAAGGGTGCCCCTTGTCTCCATTAATTTTCGTTCTTTGCATGGAACCATTGGCGGCTACACTCAGAGCAGATCCGGAGGTTAAAGGGGTTCAGATAGGTAACAGGGAACATACCATATCACTATACGCTGATGATGTGATACTGACATTAACGGATCCTGCCCGATCTCTTGAAAGAGCCCTGGAATGGATAAACAAATTTGGGTGCCTATCATTATATAAGCTTAACACTTCCATATCTCAAGCTCTGGCACTCTCTGTCTCCCCTTCCTTGGTGCGAGACCTCCAGAATTCGTTTTCCCTGGATTGGCAGAGAAAATAGCTTATCTTGGCACTCAGATCACCTCTGATTTCCAACATTTGTATAAACATAATTACCTCCCCCTCTTAGCTGATATCCGAAACTGAAATCGACCGCCTCTCTAAATTTGAGATTTCTTGGACGGGTAGGATTGCAACATTTAAAATGCTCCTACTACCCAGGCTTACAGTGCCTACAAGTAGTATTCAACCCCCTGCAGATTTAGCTGGTTTGATAAGATGCAAATAAGTTAGAGCCTTCAAACTTCAAACAAGAGCAGGATTTATTAACAGATGCATAAATCTTACAAACCAAAAAGTTATGTTGCTCAGTTAAATTTTAATAAATTTTAAACATAAAAGTGTGGGTCAATTATTATTCAACCCCTAGGTTTAATATTTTGTGGAATAACCCTTGTTTGCAATTACAGCTAATAATCGTCTTTTATAAGACCTGATCAGGCCGGCACAGGTCTCTGGAGTTATCTTGGCCCACTCCTCCATGCAGATCTTCTCCAAGTTATCTAGGTTCTTTGGGTGTCTCATGTGGACTTTAATCTTGAGCTCCTTCCACAAGTTTTCAATTGGGTTAAGGTCAGGAGACTGACTAGGCCACTGCAACACCTTGATTTTTTCCCTCTTGAACCAGGCCTTGGTTTTCTTGGCTGTGTGCTTTGGGTCGTTGTCTTGTTGGAAGATGAAATGACGACCCATCTTAAGATCCTTGATGGAGGAGCGGAGGTTCTTGGCCAAAATCTCCAGGTAGGCCGTGCTATCCATCTTCCCATGGATGCGGACCAGATGGCCAGGCCCCTTGGTTGAGAAGCAGCCCCACAGCATGATGCTGCCACCACCATGCTTGACTGTAGGGATGGTATTCTTGGGGTCGTATGCAGTGCCATCCAGTCTCCAAGCGTCACGTGTGTGGTTGGCACCAAAGATCTCGATCTTGGTCTCATCAGACCAGAGAACCTTGAACCAGTCTGTCTCAGAGTCCTCCAAGTGATTATGAGCAAACTGTAAACGAGCCTTGACATGACGCTTTGAAAGTAAAGGTACCTTATGGGCTCGTCTGGAACGGAGACCATTGCGGTGGAGTACGTTACTTATGGTATTGACTGAAACCAATGTCCCCACTGCCATGAGATCTTCCCGGAGCTCCTTCCTTGTTGTCCTCGGGTTAGCCTTGACTCTTCGGACAAGCCTGGCCTCGGCACGGGAGGAAACTTTCAAAGGCTGTCCAGGCCGTGGAAGGCTAACAGTAGTTCCATAAGCCTTCCACTTCCGGATGATGCTCCCAACAGTGGAGACAGGTAGACCCAACTCCTTGGAAAGGGTTTTGTACCCCTTGCCAGCCTTGTGAGGGTCTTAAATAGTCAGAAAAGGCTGGAAAAACAGATAATTAATCCAAACATGTGAAGCTCATTGTTCTTTGTGCCTGAACTACTTCTTAATACTTTAGGGGAACCAAACAGAATTCTGGTGGTTTGAGGGGTTGAATAATAATTGACCCACACTTTTATGTTTCAAATTTATTAAAATTTAACTGAGCAACATAACTTTTTGGTTTGTAAGATTTATGCATCTGTTAATAAATCCTGCTCTTGTTTGAAGTTTGAAGGCTCTAACTTATTTGCATCTTATCAAACCAGCTAAATCTGCAGGGGGTTGAATACTACTTGTAGGCACTTTATGTACTTGTTCCGCACAGTTCCCATACAGATTCCGAATAAATTTTTTCATGATATCCAACAATGCGTGTCCCGGTTTATTTGGTCTAATCATAAACCTAGAATTGCCTATTCTATCCTTTCTAAACATAAGTTATCTGGTGGGCTAGGGGTGCCGAATGTTAAGGCGTATTATATGGCACTACAGATAGAGGTGATTTATAAATGGAAACAAGGGGTGGTGACTAACTGGACTCACATTGAAAATTCTATGGCATATCCTACATCTCTCAATGCTCTTACCTTTGCTCTCCATAAACCCCCACTTGTACAGAAGAAACTATCTCCATTAACGAACATTACTCTGAAATACTGGAGAGAATTCCATTTACATACAACTGAGACCATACCTGAATCTTGGGATACTGTACCCTTACAATTTATAAGTATCTTTATATCGGATCTGAATGTCTGGAACTGGGTGGATAGAGGAGTTATGTATGTCTCTCATTTGTACAAAGATGGCATGCTGCTATCCTTTGAGCAACTGCGAGAACAATATGCTCTTAACTCAGATTTCTTTAAATACTTGCAGATACGGAATTTTTTGTCGGATAAACCTACAGGAGTTACTGCAGGCAACCCTGACATGTTGCGATGCCTCAAAGGCAAGTCCAAAATCCTGCGACACGTATATGGACTGATTGACTCGCACTCACAGTTCAGTAAATCTCAACCATATGCTTCTTGGGAAAAAGACCTAGCAATCACTTTTGAACCCAAACAGTGGCTCGCAGCGCTTCGCTTGATCCATTTGACTTGTAAGTGTAGCACACACTATGAGGCGGAGATGAAAACACTCCTCCGGTGGTACTTAACTCCGGACAGACTGCATAAAATTTTCCCTACTTCGTCTCCTCAGTGTTGGCGTCAATGCGGACAAATTGGTACGATTTACCACACACTTTGGTCCTGTCCCAAAATTATGACTTTTTGGTCTGAAGTGTTTCAGGTTTTATCGATAGTTGTCAACTATCATATAACACCAGCTGTCAATACCGCATTGCTGTTTATTGATCTAGACACGCTTCTAAAACGTGACGCAGTATTAGGTTGTAAAATCCTCATTATAGCAAAACTGTTATTAACCAGACACTGGAAAAGCATTGTTGCCCCATCTGTAGATGAAGTGATTGCTACGGTGAATACCACTTATAGATATGAGAAAGCACTTACACCTACCATTATGTCTTTCAAAACATTTCAAAATACATGGCGAGCATGGACTGCATCTCAATACTGGACGTCCTCCTGAGGACCCCAATCACTCTGCTTTAAAATGAGTACTCACTCCTCTCTCCCTCTCCTCACCTTCCTCTCCTCCTCTCCCTGTATGCACATCCATCCTTAGATATGCTATTGTACAACTGAGGTGCTCTGGCGGAAACTCCAATGTTTACTATTTGTTATTGTTTATTATTAATTGTTTATTTTATTTGTCTCTATTATTGCATTAACTCGTACATTTAATACTGATATGCATCCTATACTCGAAGCTGTATGTTAAATGAGCTTTGCACTTGTGCTGTATTCCTCCATGCGTTGCTCTTAATGAAGTACGGCTGTAATTGTCATGAGACATGTGATGTTTGAACATGTCTCAATGTTGTAATGCTTCCTACTTTTGAAAATCCAATATAAACTATTTGAACAAGAAACTACGCCAATCATAATTCATACATTTGAACACATTTTTTAAAGATCAGTCAACCCTTTTTTAATATTTAAATATTCCCCTGCTTTTTTTGTCCTCCTGTTCTGGCTTTTCTGCAGTTGTTGCATTCCTGAACCAAGACTATCGACATGAACGGTATCACAAGCTCTGTAAGTGTGGATTTGCAACGGTATGGAATTAATGCAAGAGAGCTAAAACATTGAATTCAGAATACAAGATTAATAGCCTTTAAGTTAATAGTCTTTAAAAATACAACATAAATCTATCATCAGAAAGAAATACTACATCTGTGGTTGCAATTGATGGAGAACAGCTCAGTAATGCTATTCCATTTCATATAAAGGCACATAAGAGATTTCTTACAAGAATTGTTTTTGCACTGAATGTAAGACATTTCTGCACAGTAGCCCAAGAAAGGTTTTACAGACTGTGCTACAACATTCCCACGATGCACAGAACCTTCTGTAATGATCTGGTGTTGTACATCCATTTAATCAATGAAACCTCCTCTGTAACAGAAAGCACTTTATAAACAATTAAAGAGCGCAATGGGTTACTACAGGGAGCGCTGATCCGCAGCTGTCTCTCCATACTGTCCACCTTATATAATACAAGAAGCAGATCTTTGGTACCTGCCATAGGGTAAAAAGCTGGGGATCCTCATCCGCTGTCACTGGGGAAATATACTGTAGCACAGGATGAAACAGAAAAATTGAGGCAAAAGCTTCAATTACTGAGCAAAACCCAAGAGTCTTTGCAGCAAGACTTAACACAGATTTCTTTTTAATAACTTCTCGTTGCAGCAAGAAAAGCAGTGATCACTAGATAGGAATAAAAAGGGAACCTGCTGTTAGTTCCCAAAAAGTGCTGGTCTGCTTGTGAATGCGTTATGGGCAGAATGTATCAACCTAAAGACACTGCTGTAATACTGAGAAACAAACATGAACCCTTCCATTGCCAGTGATTCCATCAGGTAATAATTTCTTATGTCTCCCTGGTAAAGTGATTCAATTCCATTTCTGAATATTTGATTGATTTAACGATACAAAAGTCATATAATGAAGCAAATCCTTCACATAAAAAGATTTTATGATTTTTTATATTTGTATACATTTTATAGGCAAAGAATAGTGTTGAGTGAACCAAAGTGAAACTATAAAATTCGATCTGACTTTCAGGAAAACTTCAACTCTCCATGACTCTAAATTTCCTTGCACTTCGTTGTAAGAAATTTTTTTTTTAGCTACATGTGTTAAAAAGTGAAAGTAAGAAGCCTGGGAAATTTTATATGATCCATAATGCCATGCAGTCAGCCAATCAGCCATCACCTATAATGTCACAGCTCTATAAAACGCCTAATGATCTGCTCTGCCATTCATTTTTAATCTTTTCTGTTATACATAGACTGACTGTGCATCAGACTTAGTCTCAACAGCCAGTCTAATATATCAGCGTGTATACCTAGTTCATCTGCTGCACACCTAATAATTAATTTGCTCAGTTATAAATAGATGTACGGTGCATCAGACTCATTGTCAACAGGTGGTATAATTCATAGGCAAGTTTACATAGTTCATCTGCTGCGCCATTTATACTTAATCTTTTCTGTTATACATAGACTTACTATGTATCAGACTTAGGCTCAACAGCTGGTCTAATATATAGGCATGTGTACCTAGTTCATCTGTTGCACTCTTAATAATTAATCTGTTCAATTAAACAAAGACTTACTGTGCATCAGACTCATTGTCAACAGACGGTCTAATATACAGTGCATTGCGAAAGTATTCGGCCCCCTGGAACTTTTCAACCTTTTGCCACATTTCAGGCTTCAAACAAAAAGATATAACATTTTAAATTTTTGGTGAAGAATCAACAAGTGGGTCACAATTGTGAAGTGGAACGAAATTTATTGGGTCATTTAAACTTTTTTTCTAATAATAAAACTGAAAAGTGGGGCGTGCAAAATTATTCGCTCCCCTTGCATTAATACTTTGTTGCGCCACCTTTTGCTGCGATTACAGCTACAAGTGGCTTGGGGTATGTCTCTATCAGTTTTGCACATCTAGAGACTGAAATTCTTGCCCATTCTTCCTTGCAAAACAGCTCAAGCTCTTTGAGGTTGGATGGAGAGCGTTTGTGAACAGCAGTTTTCAGGTCTGGACTTTGACTCGGCCATTCTAAGACCTGGATACGTTTATTTTTAAACCATTCCATTGTAGATTTTGCTTTATGTTTGGGATCATTGTCTTGTTGGATAAATCTCCGTCCTAGTCTCAGGTCTTTTGCAGACTCCAACAGATTTTCATCCAGAATGGTCCTGTATTTGGCTCCATCCATCTTCCCATCACTTTTAACCATCTTCCCTGTCCCTTCTGATGAAAAGCAGACCAAAACCATGATGCTGCCACCACCATGTCTGACAGTGGGGATGGTGTGTTCAGGGTGATGAGCTGTGTTGCTTTTACGCCAAACATATCGTTTTGCATTGTTTCCAAAAAGTTTGATTTTGGTTTCATCTGACCAGAGCACCTTCTTCCACATGTTTGGTGTCTCCCAGGTGGCTTTTGGCAAACTGTAAACGAGACTTTTTATGGATATCTTTGAGAAGTGGCTTTGTTCTTGCCACTCTTCCATAAAGGCCAGATTTGTGAAGTGTTCGACTGATTATTGTCCTATGGATAGACTCTCCCACCTCAGCTGTAAATCTCTGCAGTTCATCCAGAGTGATCATGGGCCTCTTGGCTGCATCTCTGATCAGTCTTCTCCTTGTTTGAGATGAAAGTTTAGAGGGATGGCCGGGTCTTGGTAGATTTGCAGTGGTCTGATACTCCTTCCATTTCAATATGATCGCTTGCACAGTGCTCCTTGGGATGTTTAAAGCTTGGGAAATCTTTTGGTATCCAAATCCGGCTTTACCCTTCTCCACAACAGTATCATTGACCTGCCTGGTGTGTTCCTTGGTCTTCATGATGCTTTAAACAGAACCCTGAGACTATCACAGAGCAGGTGCATTTATACGGAGACTTGATTACACACAGGTGGATTCTATTTATCTTCATCAGTCATTTAGGACAACATTGGATCATTCAGAGATCCTCAATGAACTTCTGGAGTGAGTTTTCTGAACTAAAAGTAAATGGGCCGAATAATTTTGCACGTCCAACTTTTCAGTTTTATTATTACAAAAAAAGTTTAAATGATCCAATAAATTTCGTTCCACTTCACAATTGTGACCCACTTCTTGTTGATTCTTCACCAAAAATTTAAAATGTTATATCTTTTTGTTTGAAGCCTGAAATGTGGCAAAAGGTTGAAAAGTTCCAGGGGGCCGAATACTTTCGCAAGGCACTGTATAGGCATGTTTATCTAGTTCATCTGCTGCATCAATAATAATTAGTCTATTCAGTTATACATAGGTGTACTGTGATTCAGACTCATTTTCAACAGGCGGTCAAATATATAGGTGCATTTTCCTAGTCTATCTTCTGTGCCATTCATACTTCGTCTGTTACATTACTGACTCCTTTACTGTACACTATGGCCAACACACAGTTGTTTTGGACCTCAAAAGGGACAGGCAGCATCAAAAATGTTGCAGTAGGCTGCAGAAGTAGCAGCCCTAGAAGGGGTGGTGGTAGCAGCGGCCACAGCAACAGACCAGTTGTACTGGAATGGTTGAATCGCTCTTCTCATCAACATCATCTCAGGTGACAACAGATACACACAGCCAAGAATAGGTTGGCATGGTCCAGGAATAACCTCTGTGCCCTCACCTGTCCTGCAAATGCCTCTTTCTTTTGCTGCTCCTTCTGCTCAGGAATTAATGCATGCTGCCCGCTGCTCTGATTTCCAGTGAGGTTGAGCTTAGCAAGGACAGTCAGTAGCTACAGGTCAGCATAGACTTGGAGGAGAGGTCTGCTGTGTACTCCCTTAGGCGTGCAACTAGCAATGATGACAGTCAGGTGGGAGAATGTGTTTCAAGTGGTCAGGGACATGGGCATGAGACTGGAGAGAGTGATATAAGTGACAAACAGTTTGCCGATTGCATGTGGGAGCCGGGTGAAGAGGGGGCATCATCATCAGGTGAGAGAGACAGCAGCAAGGTGGTAGCATGCCGATGAGCCAGCAGGATGGAAGCAGTGGGAGATCTGGACCCAAATGCACCTCGGTTAGACTGTTTGCTATTCATGCCTAACTGTCAGGAAACAACTAGTGATGCATGGGTTCATAAACTCGGCGCCTGTCAGTCAGCACGGAGTGTTGGGGGTCAAATGTCATACTCAACACTGGAGGACGTTAGCCTGGCAGTATGCATGATATGTGGGCAAATGGTGAGGCGAGGTCAAGGTGCTAATGTTGGCACCACGGTCCTGTGGCAACACGGGGAGTCTCATAAAGTGGCCTAGGAAAACCTTGGCACTAATTCAGTGGTACAGCCTGACACAGCAATCACTGCATCTTCCAGCTGCCCACAGGCCTTTTCCACCAGTCATGGCTCCTCAACCTCATCAGAAGGAATCTGTTGTTCCTTCCCTTTGTCTACAGCTCCTGATGCTCCTGCTTCTCTTACTTCACGTCATGTTTTTTGCCAGCAATTGATCACCTCGGTGATTGTAGAGACAGCATGCGTGCACTCATTAAATGTTGCAGAAGCTGAATATGTACCTGGCCAAGTTGCTGGTACTACAGTTCCTTCCTTTCCATATTGTGGACTTTTTAGAGAACTAATGGCTTGTTCCCATCCAAAGTGGAGTGTGCCCAGCCATCATTACTTCTTTTAAAAAAGCTGTACCAGCCCTGTGCACATGTGTTGTGCTGAAGGTGGGCCAGTCCTTGAGCCTGTCGGTGCCTGGTACAGTTCATGCCAGCGCTGATGTGTGGAGTTATAAAAATGGTGAAGGACAATATATGTCCTTTACAACCCACTGGGTTAATGTGGTTTTGGCCCAGGCACATCATGGGATGGCAATGCCACCTCTGCATTATAATCGTGGGATCTCTGCGTCAATGTCCTCCTCTGCCTTCTTATCCTGCACCTTGTCCTCAGCCTGTAGGCACAGTTATGAGTGGTCCTCCAGCATACCTATGAAAAGCACAGTATTGTCTCGCATTTCTACACCTGTTCAGCCTGGGTGAACTGAGTCACACCAGGGAGGAACTACTGTGCACCATTAGAGATGAGCGAGTAGTGTTCGATCGAGCTGGTATTCGATCGAATACTACGATATTCGGCGTGCTCGATTTCTTTCGAGTATAACGGCGATGGCGCACTTAGAATTCGTTTCCCCTTCCACCTTCCCTGGCGCTCTTTTTCCACCAATCACCATGCAGGGGGGGTATGACAGGCACGCTGAGCACGCTGGCAGCGCGAAAACGGCGTCTACATGCATTGGCTGGAAAAACCATGTGACCTCGAATATTAAAAACTCAGCTCTTCCTGCTCGTTCGCATATGCTGCGTGAACTTAGTCAGGGACAGAGGCTGGAGAAGGGAGAGACAGGTTTTAGCTGTTGGACAGGCAGGAGCGTGATTAAAAGCCCTTATCAGGGCTACTATAGTGCAGTACAGTGATAGCTTTACTACAAGATACACTTTACAGAGAACGGCTGCCGTATTCAGGGATAGCTGCTGGAGTAGGGACAGAGAGAGGCATTAGTGGTGTATTAGGTGCTCTGCTACAAACCAAACTATATTTGGCACTACTGCTGTGTACCTTGAAATATACAATATATAGGCCTTTCAATTGGCAACTGTACTGTGCGTTCTCTTGCAAAGTAATTTCTCAAACCTGGTGTTCATACACACCGTCTGATCACTTAGTACACGGCTGTGTACCTTGAAATATACAATATATAGGCCTTTCAATTGGCAACTGTACTGTGCGTTCTCTTGCAAAGTAATTTCTCAAACCTGGTGTTCATACACACCGTCTGATCACTTAGTACACGGCTGTGTACCTTGAAATATACAATATATAGGCCTTATAATTGGCAACTGTACTGTGCGTTCTTTTGCAAAGTAATTTCTCATACCTGGTGTTCATACACACCGTCTGATCACTTAGTACACGGCTGTGTACCTTGAAATATACAATATATAGGCCTTATAATTGGCAACTGTACTGTGCGTTCTCTTGCAAAGTAATTTCTCATACCTGGTGTTCATACACACCATCTGATCACTTAGTACACGGCTGTGTACCTTGAAATATACAATATATAGGCCTTTCAATTGGCAACTGTACTGTGCGTTCTCTTGCAAAGTAATTTCTCAAACCTGGTGTTCGTACACACCGTCTGATCACTTAGTACACGGCTGTGTACCTTGAAATATACAATGTATAGGCCTTATAATTGGCAACTGTACTGTGCGTTCTCTTGCAAAGTAATTTCTCATACCTGGTGTTCATACACACCGTCTGATCACTTAGTACACGGCTGTGTACCTTGAAATATACAATATATAGGCCTTTCAATTGGCAACTGTACTGTGCATTCTCTTGCAAAGTAATTTCTCAAACCTGGTGTTCATACACACCGTCTGATCACTTAGTACACGGCTGTGTACCTTGAAATATACAATATATAGGCCTTATAATTGGCAACTGTACTGTGCGTTCTCTTGCAAAGTAATTTCTCAAACCTGGTGTTCATACACACCGTCTGATCACTTAGTACACGGCTGTGTACCTTGAAATATACAATATATAGGCCTTATAATTGGCAACTGTACTGTGCGTTCTCTTGCAAAGTAATTTCTCATACCTGGTGTTCATACACACCGTCTGATCACTTAGTACACGGCTGTGTACCTTGAAATATACAATATATAGGCCTTATAATTGGCAACTGTACTGTGCGTTCTCTTGCAAAGTAATTTCTCATACCTGGTGTTCATACACACCGTCTGATCACTTAGTACACGGCTGTGTACCTTGAAATATACAATATATAGGCCTTTCAATTGGCAACTGTACTGTGCGTTCTCTTGCAAAGTAATTTCTCAAACCTGGTGTTCATACACACCGTCTGATCACTTAGTACACGGCTGTGTACCTTGAAATATACAATATATAGGCCTTATAATTGGCAACTGTACTGTGCGTTCTCTTGCAAAGTAATTTCTCATACCTGGTGTTCATACACACCATCTGATCACTTAGTACACGGCTGTGTACCTTGAAATATACAATATTTAGGCCTTTCAATTGGCAACTGTACTGTGCGTTCTCTTGCAAAGTAATTTCTCAAACCTGGTGTTCATACACACCGTCTGATCACTTAGTACACGGCTGTGTACCTTGAAATATACAATATATAGGCCTTATAATTGGCAACTGTACTGTGCGTTCTCTTGCAAAGTAATTTCTCATACCTGGTGTTCATACACACCGTCTGATCACTTAGTACACGGCTGTGTACCTTGAAATATACAATATATAGGCCTTTCAATTGGCAACTGTACTGTGCGTTCTCTTGAAAAATAATTTCTCAAACCTGGTGTTCATACACACCGCCTGATCACTTAGTACACGGCTGTGTACCTTGAAATATACAATATATAGGCCTTATAATTGGCAACTGTACTGTGCGTTCTCTTGCAAAGTAATTTCTCATACCTGGTGTTCATACACACCGTCTGATCACTTAGTACACGGCTGTGTACCTTGAAATATACAATATATAGGCCTTTCAATTGGCAACTGTACTGTGCGTTCTCTTGCAAAGTAATTTCTCAAACCTGGTGTTCATACACACCGTCTGATCACTTAGTACACGGCTGTGTACCTTGAAATATACAATATATAGGCCTTATAATTGGCAACTGTACTGTGCGTTCTCTTGCAAAGTAATTTCTCATACCTGGTGTTCATACACACCGTCTGATCACTTAGTACACGGCTGTGTACCTTGAAATATACAATATATAGGCCTTATAATTGGCAACTGTACTGTGCGTTCTCTTGCAAAGTAATTTCTCATACCTGGTGTTCATACACACCGTCTGATCACTTAGTACACGGCTGTGTACCTTGAAATATACAATATATAGGCCTTATAATTGGCAACTGTACTGTGCGTTCTCTTGAAAAATAATTTCTCAAACCTGGTGTTCATACACACCGTCTGATCACTTAGTACACGGCTGTGTACCTTGAAATATACAATATATAGGCCTTTCAATTGGCAACTGTACTGTGCGTTCTCTTGAAAAATAATTTCTCAAACCTGGTGTTCATACACACCGTCTGATCACTTAGTACACGGCTGTGTACCTTGAAATATACAATATATAGGCCTTATAATTGGCAACTGTACTGTGCGTTCTCTTGAAAAACAATTTCTCAAACCTGGTGTTCATACACACCGTCTGATCACTTAGTACACGGCTGTGTACCTTGAAATATACAATATATAGGCCTTATAATTGGCAACTGTACTGTGCGTTCTCTTGCAAAGTAATTTCTCATACCTGGTGTTCATACACACCGTCTGATCACTTAGTACACGGCTGTGTACCTTGAAATATACAATATATAGGCCTTTCAATTGGCAACTGTACTGTGCGTTCTCTTGAAAAATAATTTCTCAAACCTGGTGTTCATACACACCGTCTGATCACTTAGTACACGGCTGTGTACCTTGAAATATACAATATATAGGCCTTATAATTGGCAACTGTACTGTGCGTTCTCTTGCAAAGTAATTTCTCATACCTGGTGTTCATACACACCGTCTGATCACTTAGTACACGGCTGTGTACCTTGAAATATACAATATATAGGCCTTATAATTGGCAACTGTACTGTGCGTTCTCTTGCAAAGTAATTTCTCAAACCTGGTGTTCATACACACCGTCTGATCACTTAGTACACGGCTGTGTACCTTGAAATATACAATATATAGGCCTTATAATTGGCAACTGTACTGTGCGTTCTCTTGCAAAGTAATTTCACGGCTGTGAAGGCAAAATATTGTAACAAAAAAAAAAAAAAAGCGGAGGGGGCTAGCGGAATAGGACGTGGACGAGGACGGGGGCGCGGAAATGCTGTTGGGGGCCTTGTTGAAGCCAGTGGGGATACAATGCGTGCTGGTGAGGGTCAGCCAGGATCCCGCTCATCCAGAATCCCTGCCTTTATGGGACAGTTAAGCAGGGGGCGGGTTACACCGCTGTTGAGGCCTGAGCAGGTTGAACAGGTGGTGCAATGGATAGCCGATAGCGCTTCCACACAGTTGTCCACCAGCCAGTCATCCACACAGTCTCACTCTGACCCTCCTTCCTCCACACCTGGCCAACAGAGTCATCCCACCATTGACCCCTCCCAGGAGCTCTTTTCGGGTCCTTTTTCAGATGTGCCGGAAGAATCCCAGGAGCTAGCAGAGGAATTTGTTTGTAGTGATGCCCAAACACTTGAGTTTTCACCATCTCCTGCTGATGTGGACCCTGAGCCAGCATCTGTTATCATGAGCGATGATGATGATGAGACGCAGTTGCCATCAAGGGAGGCTGTTGGAATGTCCAGTGGGCAGCAGGAGGAGCAGAGTGAGGAAGTGGAAGAGGAGGTGGTGGATGACGAAATGACCGACCCCACTTGGCCAGGGGTGATGTCCAGCGAGGAAAGTAGTGGAGAGGTGGTGGTCTGCGCAGCACCGAAAAAGGCAGCAAGAGGCAGAGGGATGTCCAGAGGCAGAGGGATGTCCAGAGGCAGAGGGATGTCCACAGGCAGAGGGATGTCCATAGGCAGAGGACAGTCCAGACAGAGAAGTGAGGCCACAGCCAGCAGGGCCGAAGCTGTTCCCGGCAGCGGGTAGTCGCGCGAAGCTCCCCCATCGAGGCCTCGTACTTCTGTGGTGTGGAGATTTTTTAATGTTTGTGCGGATGACAAACTGAGCGCTTTTTGCACACTCTGCCACTCAAAACTGAGTAGGGTCTCTGAGAAGAGCAATCTGACCACCTCAGGCATGCGGCGTCACTTGGAAGTCAAGCACTGGGCTGAGTGGGAGAGAGCAAACGCAATACAACCTGCGCCCGGTCTTGCTGCCACTGCCTCTTCCCCTTTGTTGTGTGCTGCCACTGCGGTCCAGACCTCCAGCCAGGACACCTCCACATCTGCCTCTGCCTCGGCTACTTTGGGGCCTTCTCCTTCAGCCTCCCCTTCCCCCGCCTCTTCGCCTGCACCTTCACACTCCTCGTCCCAACAACTGTCCATCTCGCAGGCGTTCGACCGCAGGCGGAAGTACGCCTCGAGTCACCCCCAAGCCCAAGCCTTAAACTGCCACATCTCCAAACTGCTGGCCCTGGAGATGTTGCCGTTTAGGCTTGTGGAGACGCAGGCCTTCCGCGACCTGATGGCGGCTGCCGCACCTCGCTATTCCGTCCCCAGCCGCCACTACTTTTCCCGGAGTGCCGTCCCCGCCCTGCACCAGCACGTGTCGCGTAACATCAGGCGGGCCCTGAGGTACGCAGTCAGCGCAAAGGTCCACTTGAC
This sequence comes from Rhinella marina, assembly GCA_900303285.1. NCBI lineage: Eukaryota > Metazoa > Chordata > Amphibia > Anura > Bufonidae > Rhinella > Rhinella marina. The sequence goes on from ONZH01031050.1 coordinate 28,893, forward strand.
CACCGACTCGTGGACAAGCGCTTGCGGCCAGGGACGATACATTTCTTTGACGGCACACTGGGTGAATGTAGTGGAAGCGGGGACGGGGTCGCAAACAGAGACGGCCTACCTACCACCCCCGCCCAAGATTGCCAGCATGGGTTCTGATACACCCCCCTCCTCTTCTTCCTCCTCCTCCTCCTCTGCCTTAACATCGCCCTCAGCCGCTAGCTGGAAGCGTTGCAGCACTGGCGCGGGGAGACGTCAGCAGGCGGTGCTTAAGCTCATCAGCTTGGGCGACAGGAAGCACAGCGCCCCAGAGGTGAGGGACGCCATATTGCAGCAGACGGAGATGTGGCTGTCGCCGCTGCAGCTAGGACCAGGCATGGTCGTGTGCGATAACGGCCGTAACCTGGTGGCGGCTCTGGAGCTTGCCGAACTCAATCACGTACCATGCCTGGCCCACGTTTTTAATCTGGTAGTCCAAAAATTTCTAAAGACTTACCCCAACCTAGCAGAGCTACTGGTGAAAGTGCGGCGCTTGTGCGCTCACTTTCGGAAGTCAACTGTAGCTGCTGCTAGCTTAAAAAAACTCCAGCAACGCCTCCATTTGCCTGAACATCGGCTGTTGTGCGACCTGCCGACTCGCTGGAATTCCACCTATTCCATGTTGGCCAGGGTGTGTGAGCAGCAGAGAGCATTGATGGAGTACCAGATTATGAATCCACGCGTGCCTCCAACTCAGCTCCCTCAGTTTGCCAACCACGAGTGGCCATGCATGGCAGACATATGCGATGTACTGCGTATCTTTGAGGAGTCCACCAAGAAGGTCAGCAGCGAGGACGCTATAGTGAGCGTAACCATCCCGCTCCTATGCGTCCTTAAAGAATCCCTCATCGCAATAAGGGAGAACGCATTGCACGCAGAGGAGACGGGGGTAGGAGGAGACGCAACGGAGCTACACAGTCAGACCACACTTTTGTCTGCTTCACGGTGGCAGTTGCAGGAGGATGAGGAGGAGGAGGACGACGTGGAGGTGGCTGTGGAAGAGGAAGAGGATGCTGGCGGCGAGGGTAGCAGTCAGGCTGTGTGCGTCCCATTGGTTCAGCGCGGATGGGGCGGAGAGGAGGCGGAAGAGGAAGAGGAGGAAATGGCAAGTGATCCTTCTGGTGGGGGCAGTGACGTCATGCCTATTCAGAGTCTGGCACACATGGCTGACTTCATGCTGGGCTGCTTTTCCCGGGACACACGTGTTGTCCGGATAGTGGAGAACAAACTGTACTGGGTCTTCGCACTCCTGGACCCCCGGTATAAAGATAACGTCTCCTCTTTTATTCCGGTAGAGGAGAGGACAAATCGATTGCTGGAATACCAGAGGGAACTCGTGCAGAACATGATGGAGATTTTCCCACCCACCATCGCTGGCGGCAGAGAGGAGAGGGTCTCCCAGAGTCCCACAACATCTATCAGGCCCACAGCCACCAGAGGAACACTCTCCAAGGTGTGGGACACGTTCATGGCACCCCCTCGTGCAACTTCCATCACTGCGGGGCCCGCTATCAGCAGGAGGGACAAGTATCGGCGGATGTTGCGGGAGTACCTGGCAGACCGTAACCCTGTCCTCCCCGATCCCTCGGCGTCCTACACTTACTGGGTCTCCAAGTTGGACACGTGGCTGGAACTGTCCCTGTACGCCTTGGAGGTGCTTGCCTGCCCTGCCGCCAGCGTGCTATCAGAAAGGGTGTTCAGCGCAGCCGGGGGCATTATAACCGATAAGAGCAGCCGCCTGTCAACCGACAGTGCCGACAGGCTGACGCTAATCAAAATGAACAGCAAGTGGATTGACCCGGGCTTTGCTTCTCCAACAGTGGAAAGCAGCCAAAAGTGAAGTGCCATCTGTGTGAAGTGCCATTTCCTCCTCCACCTCCTCCTTAACCGCCATAGAATTGCTCCGTAAATAAGAAAAATTTATATATTTATGGCTCACCTCTTGGGCCTCCACAAAATGTTTAAGAGGTGTCACCTCTTGGGCCTCCACATAATTTTTAAGAGGTCTCACCTCTTGGGCCTCCACAAAATGTTTAACAGGTCTCACCTCTTGGGCCTCCACAAAATGTTTAACAGGTCTCACCTCTTGGGCCTCCACAAAATGTTTAACAGGTCTCACCTCTTGGGCCTCCACAAAATGTTTAACAGGTCTCACCTCTTGGGCCTGCACAAAATGTTTAAGAGGTCTCACCTCTTGGGCCTCCACATAATTTTTAACACGTCTCACCTCTTGGGCCTCCACATAATTTTTAACACGTCTCACCTCTTGGGCCTCCACAAAATGTTTAAGAGGTGTCACCTCTTGGGCCTCCACATAATTTTTAAGAGGTCTCACCTCTTGGGCCTGCACAAAATGTTTAAGAGGTCTCACCTCTTGGGCCTCCACATAATTTTTAAGAGGTCTCACCTCTGGCCTCCACAAAATGTTAACAGGTCTCACCTCTTGGGCCTCCACAAAATGTTTAACAGGTCTCACCTCTTGGGCCTCCACAAAATGTTTAACAGGTCTCACCTCTTGGGCCTCCACAAAATGTTTAACAGGTCTCACCTCTTGGGCCTCCACATAATTTTTAACACATCTCACCTCTTGGGCCTCCACATAATTTTTAACACGTCTCACCTCTTGGGCCTCCACATAATTTTTAACACGTCTCACCTCTTGGGCCTCCACATAATTTTTAAGAGGTCTCACCTCTTGGGCCTCCACAAAATGTTTAACAGGTCTCACCTCTTGGGCCTCCACAAAATGTTTAACAGGTCTCACCTCTTGGGCCTCCACATAATTTTTAACACGTCTCACCTCTTGGGCCTCCACATAATTTTTAACACGTCTCACCTCTTGGGCCTCCACATCATTTTTAATACGTCTCACCTCTTGGGCCTGCACAAAATGTTTAAGAGGTCTCACCTCTTGGGCCTCCACATAATTTTTAACACATCTCTCCTCTTGGGCCTCCACATAATTTTTAATACGTCTCACCTCTTGGGCCTGCACAAAATGTTTAAGAGGTCTCACCTCTTGGGCCTCCACATAATTTTTAACAGGTCTCACCTCTTGGGCCTCCACATAATTTTTAAGAGGTGTCACCTCTTGGGCCTCCACAAAATTTTTAAGAGGTGTCACCTCTTGGGCCTCCACATAATTTTTAATACGTCTCACCTCTTGGGCCTCCACAAAATGTTTAAGAGGTCTCACCTCTTGGGCCTCCACATAATTTTTAAGAGGTGTCACCTCTTGGGCCTCCACATAATTTTTAAGAGGTCTCACCTCTTGGGCCTCCACAAAATGTTTAAGAGGTTTCACCTCTTTAGCCTCCACACAATTTTTAAGACGTCTCACCGCTTGGGCCTCCACAAAATTTTCCATGAGCCTCTGGCCAGCCCACGGCCTCTTCCTGCCTTTTGCGGTCCTACGCATCCCTCAACATCCCCACTGCTTTACCTGCTAGACATGACACTGGGCCAGGTCGGGTCACTGACATCTCAAGCGCCAACAATTTGGGCATTTTAAGGCTTCTGCATGTGTTTGAGTTGTTTTTACATTTTAAAGAAGACATGTCTGACCACATCTCACACACACACACACACAATGACAATTAGGGGTGGGGTCTATTTGATTTCCCCCTTGCCTATGCCATCTGTGGTTGTCATAGGCAACGTGATTTTAAGGGGTGCAGAATTTTATCTTCTTTTTTGTCTAGTTTGGCTTGGGGTCCATGGCAATGTGGAGGAAAGAAGGTTTCCTTGCATGGTCTCACTTTACAGAGAGGTTACATTGTCTTTGGAGTGTATTGTTGAGAGGCTGTGATAGTGGCGTAATAGTGCGACTTGGGCGCGTTATATACACCCAGACATGCTTCCCCTGCTGTCCCAGTTGCATTCCAGCAGTGTTGGCATCCTTTTCTGAGGTTTCAGGGTGGACTTGGTGACCTCCAAGTGGTCGAATTGAGATTTCCAAGTGGCGAGCATTTTTTCCCCATAGACTTTAATGGGATTCGATATTCGGTCGAATAGTCGAATTTCGCGGTCTATTCGAATCGAATTTCGAACTTTCGAATATTTCACTACTCGCTCATCTCTATGCACCATCAAAGAAGAAATCGAATCCTGGCTGTCTCCTCACCAACTGGAGATAGGAACCATGGTCACCGATAATGGTAAGAACACTCTGTTTGTGCTGTGTCAGGGAGAATTAACCCATGTGCCTTGCATGGTCCATGTCTTCTATCTTGTTGTAACCCAGTTCGTGAAGTCTTCTACCCGACTGCAAGAGGTCTTGAAAATGTCAAGAAAACTGTGAGCTTCAAAGGCAGAATGATGTTCCCCTACATCACCTCATATGTAATGTTTCCACACGTTGGGCCGACTGTATGAGAAGAGGAAACTCGTGACTGATTTTTTGATGATGCAGATGAACAAGACTACTCCCTATGCAGCTTTGACGTCAAACAGTGACAGATCATGCATGACACCTGCCATTTGCTCAGGACCTTTGAGAAGCCCAATTTATTTGTCAGTCTTCAGGACTACAGGATTAATGATTTCATTCCACTCCTTCACATCCTGGATGGGGTACTGATAAATCTGACTGGTCAGGGGACAGAAGACTTGGCACCTACATTTCATAGCCACCCGAGCCCTCTGGAGGCTGAACTGGCACAAGAGGTGGGAGAGGAGGAGGAGGAGGATATAAATGCCCAGGAATTCTGTACTGAACTAGGTGGTTTATCTACCCAAGCAACAGGAGAAGAGCAGAAGGAGCATAAGGAGCTAGAGGGTGAAGATGAAGATGCAGATGACCCTGACAGACCATGGCATTATGCAGCAGAGATGGATCCAGGGACTACCTCCGAGTCTCTTGTGCTAATGGCCAGATGCATGGTAAGTTGCTTTCATAGTGACAGCAACATTATCATCATTCGGCAGAGGGATGATTACTGGCTGTTCCTGGGGCCACTTTTGTGACTCTTCATGCTGTTGCCACCCTCACCACTTTGTTTCAGGGCCACTACTCTGACTCTTCATGGTGTTGCCACCTTCCCCACTCTGTTACAGGGTAACTGTTATGACTCTTCATGCTGTAGACACCCACATCAGTCTGTTACAGGTCCAATAGTGTCCTTGTTTGGCCATGTTGAAATCACCGTCTATTTTTCCATTCTTCTGATCTGTCGGAAGAACAGAAAAATAATGAAAAAACAAATAGTCCTGTTGTTTGAGCATCCAGAAGGCCTCTATCACTCAATATTTTGCATCAGGATTTGATCATGATTTGGAAGCCAAAAGCAGGAATGGGCCACAAACACAGAAGACATGCACGTATTTTCATCAAGTGTTATCTCTGTTTTGGAACCACTCTAGTTTTTGCCTTACTAATACCGATCAAATGCTGACCAAACACTGTTGGTGTTAAGGCGTATACTCAAACTACAGGATCCAAAAAACAGAGAAATAAACAATGAGGTGAACACAACCTTACTGCAAAAACTGACCAAATACTGGCAGTGTGATAGAGGCCATTAAAGTCCTGCATGCATGAGTTACCCCTGAGGAAGCTGGTCGATCTGGCGTTGGACCTATGTACCATGTCAGCCTACATTTATATTAGATGAGCATCCATTTTTTTTATGCCATACTTATTGTTTAGCATGAACTTTATATTCTTCTGGCGGCTTATGTTTGTCCATATTCAGGACTTGGGTATCATGGGTATGTGAATGGGAAATATTTTTGTGTCCCAACACATGGTGATTATTGTATACAATGTTTTTCACTACTTTGCTTTGTGTTGCTAACTAACTGTCTCTTCTTTCTTCATTTTATATGTAACTGTTATTCGTTATATTTCATGTAATGTGCCTGGTTGTCCAGCAGGTGAAAGCAGGTATATGGCAGAGAGAGAGAGAGATCTTTAGATTACATGGAACTTACTATTCCTTTCTTCCCCTTTTGGGCAGAAGTGGGCTAGTCCTGTCTCATGCCAAGAGAGGGGCTGCAGAAAGTGTTTAGTCAGTCTTACTGGATGCTAGTGTTGGAAGCAGACGAGTCAAGATGTAGCAGCGAGGGAGAGCATCCCCCTCATGCAGCAGGAGTCTCCCCAGGGAAGCAGCTCATAGAGCACCATGACTCCTTACAGATTAAGAGATTAACAGCCAAAGTCATCCCACTCCAAAGGTACCAGAACAGTTAGCAAGTCCAATAATCAGAAGCTGAGTTTAGCACAGCAGAGATAAAACAGGACCCTCAAGTTTGCCTGCCAGTTTACCGCAAAACCTGCTGGAACCAAAAGAAAGACTGAATATTGTCTGGATGCAATATTATTCAAGTAAAACTATAGAACTTTACTTGAATCACCAAGTCTGGATTCGACTTATTCTCTACCTCCTACAACTCTCCCCTTTATTGCTCTGGAGCCCAACTCTGGGGATTGACGGTATCCAGGTAGGAGCACAGTGACACACACAGAAATTATTACGGTTGCACTACACCACTTGGCATTCTTATAAACCTGGGACACGATTGGCCCTGGGAGTAGTCCTTTGCAGATGCACAGTCATTTTATATCTAACAAAAGAGATTCAAATGTATGTGTTTGCACTGCCACAACATGGATTAAAATAACTTTTTTTTCTCCCTTACTTTATATAGGCTGCCTTCATGTCCTTATTTTGTTCCTTTAAAGACACTTGCAGGGGCACACGTTTTTTTTCCTTTAGCTAGGGGTTAGCTAGATATGTTGGTGGCTTGAATGATGATACCCACATCCATATATGTGTGACCTTGTCTCTCTTTCAGATGCCAGGAACTGTTTCACTACCAGAAAGGACTAGCTATGCATGTTGCTGCACTGCAGAGGGATGTACACCAGGATATATTCTTCCTAAAGTTTAACTGCAGGCAGGGATACACCTGATTTAACGTGCTTCATGACAAATTAATTCAAATCAAAGCAAATTTTTTGGAAACAATTTGTTGAAGTAAATCAAATTTTTGAAAATTTCGCTACTTATTACTATTAACCTGGATGATGTGTGGTCTTGCCCTGTATATCTGGCTGTATAATGATTAATTATCAGTGTTAAACATTAAAGGGGTATTCCCATCTCACAAATGTAGTTTGCATAGTTAGATATAGCCATACCAATACTTTTACTAATAGAATGTATTTATATATAATGTGCCATTTAGAAGATTTGTCTATTTGTATAGGCATTGTCCCACACACATCAGTCAGGCCGTTGCCCCTAGTTACGGCCCCTGTGGCCGTGTAGTAGTGTTGGCCGACTTGGTCTTGTTCAAACCCGCTCTGAGGTAACTGCTGTATTGTGAATGCACATTGCATGAGCATGCAGGGACACATCTTAGGGTACACATCTGCGTTTTGGACACTACCAGTCTAAAACGCAATGGTCAGGATCCATCCAAAACGCAGACTTTATAAACGGATCCTGCTCCATAGAGATGAATTGATCTTGGAACAGGATCCGATTCTCTGCGTTTTGGAAGTGCAGACAAAAATGCTACAACCCTAAGATGTGTCTCCGCATGCTCATGCAATGTGCGTTCACAATACAGCAGTTACCTCAGAGCGGGTTTGAGCAAGCCGACCACCACTACTACATGGCCGCAGTGGCCGTAACCAGGGGCAACGGCCTGACTGATGTGTGTGGCACAATGCCTATACAAATAGACAAATCTTCTAAACGGTACATTTTATATAAATACATTCTATTAGTAATAATATTGGTATGGCTATATCTAACTATACAAACTACATTTGTGAGATGGGAATAGCCCTTTAAGTTGATGCAGTTCTGTATTGCCCAGTTTGGAGAGAACAGTTCTTTATTTCCCTAAATACCCTGCTCACTAGCTACAATACTTAGATAGTGAACATTGCCAGCTATCCAAGATTCTCAGCATTGCTGACCATCAAAGCAACTGTACAGGCTAGAATAGCTTTCCACCATTCCAGTCCTATCACCCCTTTATGGTGAGACTGGCTTTCACATTCCCAGTGCTCCTTACATTGACCTCCTAACTGCCCCAATCCCACAGCTATATTGGCATTAACCACTTCACTGTTCTAGACTACCAGTGATCCTTACATTAACCACTTCACTGACCCAGGTCATGAGGTATAGTCTCATTAGCCCTTTCACTGTCCTAGAATATCAGGTATTCTCACATTAACCCTTTCACTACTCTAGACTACAGGGATAAAGACATACCAGGGATAAAGACATATGAGCGCATTTATTAAGACCAGCATACTTATTGGATTTAATGCTGGAAATGTACTGGAGATACTTTAGTGTCCTAGACCATATTAGTATATATGCTAATATTAACTTGCTGATTGGATTGTTGTACATTAATGTTAATTTGCATTGTAGATTATAATTAATAACTAATTATTACAATAAGGCCCTATATAGAGAATAGTGTAGAATAATGTTTTGTTTTTTTGTTAAAACCTATTACCAAACCTATTACCGGTTTATTCACAGACACAATATATGATTTTATTATATATTACCAATAATATTTATTAGGTTTCTAAAGAAATATTATTCTCAATATGATAAGAACTTTTCTAATGGGATAAATGTGGAAGAAAAAAAAATATCTGAAGAAAAAAGCTTCAAAGTCTCTCCTAAGATTCAAATCAGGGATCTCTACATGCAAAACCAATAGTTTAACCTCTAAGCTAGAGCACTACCACATAAGAATGCATGGTTTTTCTATAATAACACATATTATTGGTTTCTTTATAATCATATATTGTGCCTGTGAATAAAGCAGTAACATGTAGATTAGCTTTTTGAGTAGATCTCAGTGTGGTGAAGCTATAGTACATAGTGTATATGCTACTTACATGCTAGAACACAGCTCTAGGAAACAGCAGTGCCCTCAGCCTGATGTCCTGTTAATCAAGGGGAGGGAGTGTTACAAAGCAGTGCTCAATGATTCAGACGCCCCTCCTGGTCCTCAAATTGCTAATTTGTACATGAATAAAAACAAAGATTTCTCTGTACTTGTTTAACAAACAAACATACAAAATGTATAGTGTTAATCAACATGATGAGCCCTACCAGGCAGTATATCTTGTTTAATAGGGTTGATCCAGGTGACAGATCCTCTTTAAAGTTTAACAATGTTGTCATGGCATGCTTAGAGTGTTCCTCATTGCTGCATCTCCTCTCTTAGAAACCCTGAACTTATTTAGAAAACCTTTGGAAACTGGAAGTATCAAAAGTTCAACCATACTATTATCCAGATATTTAATACATACATTTTGGTTAGGTTAGAAAAATGCATTTAGTGTCTGATCTGGTTGGATCTGCTGTTAAATCTATTTCTTCTGACTGAAAAGAGCCCCAATTGCACTGAGATCTCCTAAGACTGCACCCAACCCCTTTTCAAGCATTAACTATTTTCAAACACCAAAACACCAAACAACAAGACAGTATTAGGCTACTTTCACACTAGCGTTTTTAAATTCCGGTATTGAGTTCCGTCATAGGGGCTCAATACCAGAATAAAACGCTTCAGTTTTGTCCCCATTCATTGTCAATGGGGACAAAACTGAACTGAAGACAACTGAATGCACCTGAAAGCATTCCGTTCAGTCTAAAGACCAGAGAGCAAACCGCAACATGCTGCGGTTTTCTCTCCGTACTAGTTATCTGCACCTAAACGGATCCGGAATGACCCCCAATGCAAGTCAATGGGAACGGATCCGTTTGGTGTGGACACACTTGTAAACGGATTTATCCTCCATTGACTTTCAATAGAGGTTATTCCGGATCCATTTAAAAGATGCTAAAGATAATACAACCGGATCCGGAATTACGGATCCACAAGGTTGTATTATTCAGTATGGATCAGGCGCTTTTCATGGGCTTTCAGGTCCGTGACTCCGCACCACAAAAGATAAGACATGTCCTATCTTTTGCTGTGTCTTGCATATCGCTGACCTTTTCAAGTCAATGGGTCCTCATTGGTGATATGGAGTGCACACAGCTAGTGCCCGTGCATTGCAGACCATTATTTACAGCCTGCAGCACCGGCACAGGGCCCTTATATTTGTCTGCATGAGCCTTTAATATCACAGTCTGTAGAAACAACAATATTTATATACAAAAAGAACAGAGACATACACTCACCGGCCACTTTATTAGGTACACCATGCTAGTAACGGGTTGGACCCCCTTTTGCCTTCAGAACCGCCTCAATTCTTCGTGGCATAGATTCAACAAGGTGCTGGAAGCATTCCTCAGAGATTTTGGTCCATATTGACATGATGGCATCACACAGTTGCCGCAGATTTGTTGGCTGCACATCCATGATGCGAATCTCCCGTTCCACCACATCCCAAAGATGCTCTATTGGATTGAGATCTGGTGACTGTGGAGGCCATTTGAGTACAGTGAACTCATTGTCATGTTCAAGAAACCAGTCTGAGATGATTCCAGCTTTATGACATGGCGCATTATCCTGCTGAAAGTAGCCATCAGATGTTGGGTACATTGTGGTCATAAAGGGATGGACATGGTCAGGCAACAATACTCAGGTAGGCTGTGGCGTTGCAACGATGCTCAATTGGTACCAAGGGGCCCAAGAGTGCCAAGAAAATATTCCCCACACCATGACACCACCACCACCAGCTTGAACCGTTGATACAAGGCAGGATGGATCCATGCTTTCATGTTGTTGACGCCAAATTCTGACCCTACCATCCGAATGTCGCAGCAGAAATCGAGACTCATCAGACCAGGCAACGTTTTTCCAATCTTCTACTGTCCAATTTCGCTGAGCTTGTGCAAATTGTAGCCTCAGTTTCCTGTTCTTAGCTGAAAGGGGTGACACCCGGTGTGGTCTTCTGCTGCTGTAGCCCATCTGCCTCAAAGTTCGACGTACTGTGCGTTCAGAGATGCTCTTCTGCCTACCTTGGTTGTAACGGGTGGCAATTTGAGTCACTGTTGCCTTTCTATCAGCTCGAACCAGTCTGCCCATTCTCCTCTGACCTCTGGCATCAACAAGGCATTTCCGCCCACAGAACTGCCGCTCACTGGATGTTTTTTCTTTTTCGGACTATTCTCTGTAAACCCTAGAGATGGTTGTGCGTGAAAATCCCAGAAGATCAGCAGTTTCTGAAATACTCAGACCAGCCCTTCTGGCACCAACAATCATGCCACGTTCAAAGGCACTCAATCACCTTTCTTCCCCATACTGATGCTCGGTTTGAACTGCAGGAGATTGTCTTGACCATGTCTACATGCCTAAATGCACTGAGTTGCCGCCATGTGATTGGCTGATTAGAAATTAAGTGTTAACGAGCAGTTGGACAGGTGTACCTAATAAAGTGGCCGGTGAGTGTAGTGTAATGAATAGACATTTGAAAAACAGCAGTATAAAAAAAGCTTGAGAATGTGTCCTTCATTATCTTATAGATAAGCAGTGTGAAAGTTTTATGGTCTCTAAATTGATGTTAGCTCAGAGACCTGGTGCCCCCCACTATCAATTCACAAGACTCATTCTCAAGACTCATTCTCAAGCCTTTATATCCTGTTATTTTTCAAATGTCCATTCTCTACACCATGTCTGTTGTATATGTGTGTATATATATATATATATATTATAAAACCATGGCAAAATAGATTTTTCTTTTTTTCAATTTCACCTCAAAAATAATTTTTTCTCCTATTTTCTAAAATAAGTTATTAGTGTTGAGCAAAGAGAGCTTCGGACCATAGAGCCAAAGTCGCTTCGGTCAAAACTTTGTTTGAATTCTTTAAACGTATGGGCTCCACTTAGGTGAAATTCGTTATCTCTGAAGTTGCGCAAGGCTTCGTTGAATAACTTCGCTCATAGATTCTATTACTTGAAAACCATTTTAAAACTTGAATCCGAAGTTGACTTTGGTACCGGCTGATACCTCAGTACTGGAGCCAATTTCAGATTCAAGTTTTAAAATGGATTTCAAGTTGAAATATCGAAGTCAGAGGTTATTCACCCACAACTAATTTCACCCCGGCAGAGCCCTTAAATCTGAATGCTGTACTGAGATTAATCTCTGTACAACATTCAAACGAAGTTTTGACCATAGCTCGCTTCGCTCAACATGATAAATCTAATGATGCAATTAATAAAAACAAGTTGTCCCACCAAAAAAATCATCCCTCATATGGCTTGTGAATTAAAGGTTTAAAAAAGTTATGGCACTTGGAAGGTGGGCAGAAAAAATCTAAAACGCAATAACGAAAAATGTTTTTTCTCCCTAAGGGTTTGAATTAAAACAATGGTCCAAAATGTATCTCTTTTGGGGACGATGCCTTCTTCTGTGTCTTCTGGTGTGTAAAATGGTGTCCACCGTTTTGAGCGATTTGTGCAAGGCAAAACATGAGTGCTTCAGATTTGCAAAAATTCAAATTCTTTGGGAAATTCATAACAAATTTGTGTAATCAATCATCTCTAATGAACAGCTTTTTTAGGCTTAGGCTACATGCACACGACAGTGAGAAAAAATGTCAGTTAAAAACGGACATTTTAAATGGACGTTTTTTTTACTGATGCCTTTCTGAGAGACGGACATTAAAAACAGACCCATTCAATTGTATGGGGGCAGTCTATCAGTGAAAAACGGACAAGATAGGACATGTTCTATTTTTTGACGTCCGTTTTTCACTGACAGTCAAAAAAACTGCCATGTGAATAACCCCATAGACTACCATTTATCTTAAAACAGACTTTTGATGGCCGTTAAAAAAATGTCTGTTGTGCACGTAGCCTAAGTGAGCTGGATTTGGTTTTTCCCATCTTCAACTACGAAACTATAACCCAGGAGTGAAAATTATTTGGGAGGAGAATATTTTGCAACGCATTTTGCTCAAATTCAACCAAGCAAAATAGTTTCTGTTGCAAATGTATGAAGTCGCAAATTAATATACTATTTAGAAGCCTTTATATTATTAAAATATAGATATTGATACAATATACAATACTTATTGAATCTGGATGTGAAAATAGAGAGAACTATTTGGTATTTTATACATGCTCCCATCATCAACATTATATTTCAGAAATTCATGTATTGATGTACTTTTTTTTGCATAGATTAATTTTAAGACTTGTAAAAAAATGCCTCCCAGATACGTATGAGTCTACTGCTGAATGTGTCAACTGAATGAAGTAGGAAGCCAACCTTTGATCTACATTATTCTCACAGCATAGGGACCTGGAAATTTGTGAGGTGGCTTCTAGCAGTTACTGTATAATGTTTTTTTTACAATCAGCTTCTACACACATCAGGATTTGAGATGAGTGAATCTTTCAAGATTTGGTTTCTTTCAGATTCAACAAATGTTTCAGAAAGTTTGGTTTGGGTCCAAATCTATTCGTTCTGAATCAAAGTTGTTCCAATTGCCTGGGAAATTGGTATAAAACCCACTGAGATTTTTTTTTTAAATAAAAAGCTCCTATCTTGTTTTGTTATTTTTTATGAATTTCTTAATTTTCCATCATCCGTCCCCTCGGTCTGATACAGCGTCAGGTGTAACTGTATCTACTTTTATAGTTGCCTCCGCAAAGAGTGGTTATTGCTTGGCCGCAATTGACTAAAAATATCTCCATCCTGGTGGTGACAGAACATTATTGATTGCTTAAGCGCTGGGTGCATTTTACAAGATTCATCCAAATCAAATCAGAAAAGATTCCGGTTCAATTTGGTGCCTAAAAAAATCGGAGATTCAGAACGAATATCCAAATCTGCGATTAGATTCGCTCATCTCTAATCAGGATGGATGGTAGAATAGATATAATAAAGCATAGTATGACATTTGTTAACAATACAACTCTATCCGAATGTTATCAACACTGCAAACAGGGCACAAAACACCATAAAATATTATTGTATTATTCCAAAAATGTCCAGTTTCCTGTATATTTTCTGCAGTTCTGCATAGTCACTTTGCTTTACTTACCTTTCTTATCACATTACTGCTTGCCAAAAGGAGATTTGCTGAGGTTTTTACTTCTGATCAACACCCCTGGGGATACTAGTTCCATTTCACTGACCTTAAGCATCCAATGATTAATTCCAATGGTCGGACTTAGATCCAGATGGAGTGAAAGCCAGAGGCTTATAAGATATCTAATTGTGCCATGTGGGACTCTAACAGAGCTGGCCACCTATAGGGGATTTCACATAGAAGTTATACCACAGATTATGTACAGATCATCTTAGCTTGTAACAGGTGCTATCCAGCTTACAACCAGTGCAACCATTTACTAGCTTATGAGACATAAAATGGCATAGTTTTTTTTTTACATTTCTGTTGTTCATAATATTAATCTGTTTTTTTCTTAGGTTTTAAGTTTCTAGTTAAACTACTGTTGAAATACATTCTTTTATTTATTGACATCATATTCATATCATATCATCGTATTGTAGCCCGCATACGGCAGGTCCACAATACATGAGCAACGGCTGTTTGCACCCCGCATCACGGATCGCAGACCCATTCATTTGAATGGGTCCGCAATCTTGGAGACACGGTGCGGACCGGATGCACCAATTGGAACCCCAGGGAAGCACTACGGAGTGCTTCGGTGGAGTTTCTATCTGTGCCTCCGCGGCACAAAAAATTGGTCCATGCATCAGATGCGGATCAGGGACCCCATTGAAGTGCATGGGTCTGCAATCCGCATGCATCGGCCCAACGGTCTGTGCCCATGCATTGTGGACCGCAATTTGCTGTTCGCAGCATGGGCTTGGCCAACACACGGTCGTGTGCATGAGCCCTAACACTGGTAAATCAGTGCTGCCAACTGCAGACTGTGCAGGGATACACCTTTTTTGACCAGGGGAATACTAATACTCTGTTGGAAATGTATCCATAAACTTTTAATAGGATTAAACATATTCATAAGAAAAGATGCTTCAGACTTGTTATTACATGGGGAATGCATGGGAATACATGGAAATGGTATTTGTAAGAATATCTTTAATATTTGTTGGAATTAAATCTGTAGCCATATGCAAAATGGGATCATATACATTCAGAGACAGTGATATAGAAGGCCATTTCTAACAGGGCTTTGTATGTTTTTATATTTTATTGCACAAAATAAACATATAGGGGGAGATTCATAAACTGGCGTAAAGTAGAACTGGCTTAGTTGCCCACAGCAACCAATCAGATTCCACCTTTCATTTTCCAAAGGAGCTGTGAAAATGAAAGGTGGAATCTGATTGGTTGCTATGGGCAACTAAGCCAGTTCTACTTTACACCAGTTTGATAAATCTCCCATATAGCCTTTACTTTCAGCCCCAAAACACAAATCAACCACTGCTCGGCTGAGAACTAAATAAACATATACATTTTCCTCTCTGACTATACAAGGGCTTACTACCAACCCCTAAAACAAAATTATGTTAAAGGAGTTATCCCATCTGCGCTCTTCACCAACCTTCCACCACCACAGGTCTCCTCTTCCTGTATTTGCCAGGGGCTGTACCATTAGGCTTGATTGACAGTATCAGAAAGCCGCACACTGCTGATATCATTCCGCCCACTTCCTTGTACAAGCATGCTCCCAGTGCGGCTGTTAGCAGTGTCCAATAGCAACTTTGTCAGTGCAGGAGTTTTACAGGATCCTGAGCCCCGGACATAGTAAGAGTGGTTGCTGAAAGCTACTGCTCGTGCCCGGGGGCTGTTCAATTAGTTTAAATAGAGCTGCAGTGAGAGGTCGGAACGGGAGAGAACACGCATGTGCAAATATGCAAGCTCCCGTATACCTGGCCGGCCAGCCAGCAAACAAGGAAAAAGAGGAAGACACCATGCAAGCGCTGCCACCGCAGTGATGTCCAATGACAACTATGTGTAAACACAGCTCGGGAAAAGTAAAGAATATGGGGGAAAGAAGGAGAAATCGATAATTATATATATTGGGTAAGTTGAATGTTGTGGTATAAGGAATGTGATCCATGCTAAGTCACAAGATGAGACAACCTCTTTAACGTGTGTTACCTCACATCAGGTGTAAATGTCCCCTCTGAGGAGAAAAATCACAGTAACAGTCTCCTCAGACAGGTTCTCTCTCCTTAGATGGCTGTCTCTCTCTAATGCACACCTTACACCTTAATAGCCCAGTAATGAGCTAGAATATATTACAAAGAAACCTGGAACTGGCCAGGAAGGAAATAATAGGTCCAACTACCAACCAGCCCATCATTCCATCAAAATCAAGGCCCTAAAACAGGACTTACAAAAGTCCTAAGGCCTTCTTTCAGGGTCTGTTCAGGAAAAACTGATGGTTTTGCAAGCAAGTTCAGTCAGTTTTGTCTGTGATTGCGTTCAGTGTTTCAGTTTTTTTACAACAGGTGAAATCAGTTTTTGATGCATTTTTTAAAGTTCGTGAAAAAATACAGTACATATATTACAGCCAGTGGTTGGCTGATCGTCACTTTCTGTGTGTCTAAACCAGACCAGGAAATAGAGTGTCAAGAGGGATCATTGAGGTGTCAGTTATTTTATTTCATTTTTTTTTCACTCACTCTGTTGCCACCAATATTTTTCCTGCTATAAAACCCCTTTAATTATGTGCCAACCTTCAGAAGGTGGGTTGTATGGTGGTTCTGACTATGACGTAGTGCTTCCACCCTAATCTTTTTTGGGGCTCTATAGCATAGCAGGAGAGCTTTCCTCTTCTGCCAGGGGCCAACTTGGGAAACCACTGTCCAGCTCAGTAGACACTCACCCCAGAAAGGAATTAACTAGTGATGAGCAAATCGAAGTCCATGAATTGGACTTCAATCCGAATTTTAGGATAAACTCGATTTGCAGCTAAGCTGAATTTCCTTGTGCTTTGCAGTAGCAAATCGATTTAACATGAAATAGTATAAAAAAACAAAAAAATAATACTCAATCGATCCACTTGCTTGCGACGGGCTGTCCGCCGCCATCTTGCTTGAAGATCTTGGTCGAAATCCCGTGCGTGGTGACGTATGATATCACCATGCTGGCCGGCGTGATGATGTTATCTCGGCCCTCGCAAGATTTTGAGGCAGATCTTAAAGCAAGATTGTGGCGGGCAGCCCATCATGACCAAATGGATCAGGTAGTAGTAGTATTATTTTTTTACACTGTATTATTCCTATAAGCTATGAACGCGGCGTCTGAGGAACACAATGATGAGGAGCGGTGATATTGTAGCTCACTGTTATTACACCCACTACTTACAAAGAAATGCGCTTCTTGACAAAGTAAATAGTCCCAAAGCGTTTTTTTTTTTTTTAAATTCCACAAAGCAGCCGAATCAAATTTTACAAAACTTCGCTTATCTCTAGATCATTCGCTGATCAACAGATTTATTTGGGAAAAGGTAAACAATGGTTAAGAAGATAAATATAATGAAATAAAAGGAACAAAGCACAGATTCTGTCTAAGGAAAAGAAGGGGGTAGGCTTTCTATAACAGTAAACAGTGATGGTGAGCACAATCTTCTTTGGAAGATAAAGACAGTATAACTTCCCAGCTATCTACTTCTAACTAGGGATGAGTGAACTGAACCGCAACGAACCAGATTCGTTACGAACTTTGCCAAAAGTTCAGTTCGTCACTGAACCGAACTTTGAGAAAGTCCGTAACGAATCTGGTTAAAATAACAACGGCGACACAAAACTCACAAAAAAAATACAAAATCATACATCCATTGGGTTGGGCGCTGCACTCGGTTAGGACATCAAACTGGTGTAACAAAGATATATATATATGTCTCGCCAACAGCCATAGGCCCAGATTCAACAGGTTTGACACCAGAGTAGTTGCGTCAATTTGTAAAGCGAGTGCCAGTGAGGTGTCCATTTCATGAAAATTGGACACGTATTTTTGGATAATGGAACTGGCGTAAAGCCTTCTTGAATCTGTGCCTTTTTAAATCTCCTTTCTTCACCTCATGGATTCTGTGGGTGAGGTTGTCTGTCTATTTAACCGTATCCGTATCCTACTAGACTAGCTGTAATGTTAGAGGGGTTTTTTTTAAAGTTGACTGTCCTGTGCTGAACTCTACATCAACATTTTGTCATGTATAAAAAACTGATTTTTACAAGCGTGCATATCTTAGCTTCCAACTTCAGTTCTCTGTACTAGGCCCTTCTGGGTCCAAAAGAATACTGCTCCTACTAATGCCCCCACCGTCAAATGTCTATTTGGAAACATACTGGGTGCAATCAAGAGCTGCTGAAGCTGCCTCCTCAACTTGTCTCTTCTCAATAATACTGGCCTGGGTGCAATCAAGTGCTGCCTCCTCCTCCTCCTCAACTTGTCTCTTCTGAACAATACTGGCCTGGGTGCAATCAAGTGCTGCCTCCTCCTCCTCCGTCAATTGTCTGTTCTCAACCATACTGGCCTGGGTGCAATCAAGTGCTGCTGCCTCCTCCTCCTCCGTCAATTGTCTGTTCTCAACCATACTGGGTCCAATACAGTACTATTACTGCTGCTGGTTCCACTGTCAAATGTCTGTTTTCCACCCTACTGGGTCCAAGGCAATGCTGCCTGTGTTGCCAACTTGCACTTTGTGTCCTATGTCCCGTGTAATCACTTACACCAGGGCTGGCCAACCTGTGGCTCTCCAGCTGTTGAAAAACTACAACTCCCAGCATGCCCAGTCTGCCTACAGCTATCAGCCTACAGCATGGCATGGTGGGAGTTGTAGTTTTACAACAGCTGGAGAGCCTCAGGTTGGCCAGCCCTGACTTACACCTTGGCTAATGTGTACCTGTTCTGGAGTGCACAAGGTCTAATTAAATGGTACGCCTGTCTGTCTTCTAACCTGTGATGTCACTGAGACCGCATCGACTTCAACGCAGCATATTCTTGGGCTGGTGCCATTTTCTACCGTGTGTTTTTGGTGCTCTGGCATGACATGGACTGCTCCAGCGGACATCTTCAATGCTGTCAAATGTTGTCGACCTGGCTGAGGTTTCACTATTTTTGCACTTTGATTTTTTCCACTTTTTTAATTGTAATAGCAACTGCAACTAAACGAAACTATACCCTATCAGACTCCCACTATTGTAGCTGCAATTATTCAGCCGTTATAGCAAGGTTCGTTTTAGGTTCGGTTCGTACGAATCCGAACTTCACGAAAGTTCGCCGAACCAAACTTTTCAAAAGTTCGCTCATCCCTACTTCTAACACTTAGCTTGTTATACCCTACTGTCTAGCAATTAACTTAGTATGAACATTGGCACACTAATGTTGGTGCACTTACAATTTTTCTGCCTGGGAACCAGCTGGGAGTTACAGCATTCAGAAGCTTGAATAGCAATAGAGTCGTGCGCAAGATCCTCCTGGAATGCAGGCTTGGCTGTAGTAGTAATGCAGCAGCTCAGGTTTATCTTCTTACACTGGAAACACAGGAACTGTCTGGGCTGTGCTGTACTGGTAATGCAGCAGTTGAGCTTTCTCTTCTCATACAGGAATCACAGGAGTTGTCAGGACTGTGCTGCAGTGTCTGCAGAGAAGCGGCACACTGCTGTCTGTGGAGATCAATCAGCCTGTCTGGCCATGCTGTTGTCAATAAGATGGCTGAGGTCCCTCTTCCTTCCTTAGCCTTTCCCACTGGTACTCCTGATATTGTCTGCAGAAGAAGCAAGTGCTCATGGGATTTGTAGTCCACTTCACTAATGCCTGCTGCTTTTCATCCCTGCTTGTAGCTGACCGCAGCAGCATCCACTACCAGTGATGGCTAATCTTTGGCACTACAGGTGTTGAGAAACTACAACTTCCAGGATGCCCATTCATTTCTGTGGAGCTATGAGAACAACCAAGCAAGTATGCATCTTGGGAGTTGTAGTTTTACCACAGCTGGAGTGCCAAGGTTAGCCAATTCAACACTAGACCACTAGACCCATTGCTTTCTCTGCAGGGGTTACAATTAGAATTGTAGGACAAAGAAATGTCTGATTTTGCCTGCAACCAGTTTAGCAGGCAGTGTGGGTTGCTGTCTGGTGCTTGTCAGTTATCAGTTAGAAGACAGTGATGCCCAATGAAGGAACATGTCTCAGTGCAACCACAACCAGTGCAAGTAACACCAGTGGTGTTACCCCCAGGCACCAGTCAGGTATAGCTCTCTCTCCTCTAAGGAAAACTGAAAAATAAAACCGGTCACCTCCATCAAGGACACCTTCTTAACATAACTCACACTATGAGCCGCCTAAATTTCACCTATGTATTTAAATCAAAATGGCTGCCACGATTATTCATAACATTTGCCCTTATAGCATAAACTGATTAGTCCACCGTGGGACCTTACATTTACTTCTGTGCAGCAGTCAATGTAATAGGTATAAGCAATCACTAATACTTCTGCTTTTAGACTACTGAGGGAAAAAGGATAGGAAAGATGAAGATGAAAGATCAAATGACCATCAATTGCCCACACCCACAATTCTTAGCAATCAACCTAACGGTCAATCAGTATAGAGGATATTGGCTGGTCTATAAGACCCTATGCTAGCTATTCTGAGCTCAGCCACTGATGTTATAGGACGTGTCTGCCAAGTCTGTGATGGAAACACCAATAAGATATACAAAGGAGTCATTCTAAGTTCTTGCAGGGACAGTGTAGGGATTGGAAGAATCTATATTTAGTTAGGTAGATTGAATTACTAGATAGAAAGACAAGTTTTATCATTAGGGATAGAATAGGGACAGTTTGTGTACTGTGTGTCTTTAACCCTTTCACGACCGGAGGTTTTTTCGGTATTGCGTTTTCGTTTTTTGCTCCTTGCCTTCATACAGCCATAACTTTTTTATTTTTCTGCTCACATAGTTGTATGAGGGCTTGTTTTTTGCGGGACAAGTTGTACTTTCAAATTCCACCATTTATTATTGGATATGGTGTAGTGGGAAGCGGGAAAAAAATTCCAAATCGGGTGAAATTGCAAAAAAAACACTATTCCGCTACAGTTTTCCGGGTTTTTTATTTACGGCGTTCGCTGTTCATTAAAACTGACCAGTTACTTTCATTCTACAGGTCAGTCCGAATCCAGCGGTACCTAACATGTTTAGTTTTTCTTGTGTTTTGATAGTGATAAGAAAATGATAAAGTTGGTTGTTTTGTTTTTTTTTTTTGGTCGTCATATCTTGACCCCGATAACTTTTTGGCATTTATGTGTACGGAAGCTGTATGTGGGCTCATTTTTTGCGGGGCGATCTGAAGTTTTTTATTGATACCATTCTGGGGTGTGTCTGACTTTTTGATCGCTTTTTTATTTAATTTTTTTAGAAAAAAAAAGTGACAAAAAACGTCAAATCGCCATTTGGACGCTTTTTCCGCCACACAATTTGCCGTATTGGAATTTTTTTTTTAGTTTAAAAGTACGGGCGTTTTCGGTCACGGTGATACCCATGATGTCTATATTTATTGTTATTTAGGTATTTATTTTTTAATTATACGGAAAGGGGGGTGATTTAAACTTTTATATTTTTTTATTTTTATATATTTTTTAACATTTTTTTAAATTTTTTTTAATTATTTGAAAGCTCAAATATAAGCTAATATATTGTACTTTTTAATTTTTTCCACTATGAGCAATCTCTGATTCTTATCTTGAATTAAAACTCATGATTGCTCATTTCTTATCCTGGCCTGCCATCTAGTGGCCAGAATAAGAATTGCACTTTGAAAGCTGTAATCCTCACCAGCGAGGATTACAGCTTTCATAACGTGTACAGACGGCCCGATTGGCCAATCGGGTAGTCTGTACATCACCCGGAAGCAAACTGCTTCCGGGTACAGACGCCACCAGAAGCCATCAGAGGGGCCCAGAAGAAAAGAGAGGCCCATCGGAAGACGCCGCCGATGGCGGTAAGTAGCCGCAAGTCTCTGCTGTTAGAAACAGCAGAGACTTGCCGGCCATGACGCCCGCCGCACCCGCGAGCGGGCGTCATGTCCCCGCACCGCCCGCGCGCCGTACATGTACGGCGGCGGTCGGGAAGGGGTTAACTTGGGTTGGAGCTGTTCATAACTTCATGTGTTGCACTGCAAAAGAATGAAATAATAAAAAAGCTGCAAAGCTTCTACAGTTAAAGGGGTTCTCCAGGCTTTTAATATTGATGACCTGGCCTCAAGATAGGTCATCAATATCAGATCAGTGGGGGTCCAACACCCGTCACCCACACCGATCAGCTGTAAGAAGGAAAGGCGCATGCACTGCTCTCATGCAGTCTACCTTCTCTCTTCCTGATCACCATACACATAGCAGCAGCGAGCAGGAAAAGAGAAGGGAGGCAGCACATGCGCACTTCACGCTCCTTTCCTTTATACAGCTGAGTGGCACGGGTGCCGGGTGTCGGACCCCAGCCGATCTGATATTGATGGCCTTTCCTGAGGATAGGATTTAAATATTAAAAGCCCAGAGGACTCTTTAATATGTGTAAAATAAGCATGTCAACAACAGCGCATATTTTAGTCAGACTTAAGGGATATCCTATTGCACCTGTTTTTTTACCCCAAAAAACCTGTATGCTTCTAATGTTTATAAGTGAGAATTGCAATAAGTATATTTTAGTATATCAACAGCAGTGCACTGTATATTTTGGTGGCAACCAGGGGTTGCACTGCAATAAGCGCGTTTTAGCATGTCAGTAGCAGTGTAGTGCAAATATGCTGGGATTCACTCAGATAAAGGGCTCATTCACACGGCCGTGGTTAGGCATTTCTATAATGGGCCGCCCGTTCCATTCAGCAAATTGCGGAAGGCACACGGGCAGCATCTGTGTTTTGCAGATCCTCAATTTGCGGACCACAAAACACAGCACGTTTGTGTGAACGAGCCCATAAACTGATGCATGCATCTCTGCTAGAACCCAGTATAGTCAATGGGGCTTGGGGACATGTAACATCTGGCTATGCTGGACTCACAGAGCTGCAGCAGGCTGTTCTTTGCTGGTACAGCCTGCCAGAGACCTGCAACGCTAGTGTGAAACTAGCCTTAGGTGTAAAGAAGTGCCAACTTTGAAAAATCAACATGCAACATTTTATAAATTTGGGTCAAAGTATGACAATGCTGACTCAGGCAAAACTGTCTTCAAATATTAGCCTCATCATATTTTTCTCCTGTGTGTTTACTTGTCCCTATGAACTAATTCATTTAGCAAAAACATGAAACTAACATACTGTATAGGCAACATAAAAACTAGAGAGATTAGGGACCTCTGGGTATTCCACAGTGCTTTACTATTCAGAGGGTTCACATACAAATCAAAAGACATCACAAAATGACAGGGTAATAAATAAATAAAACACTAGGAGTTTGCTACAATCAATAAGGGAAAGGGGATGACACAAAAGGTAAAGTTGGTGGTTTTACAAAACGGTCCAGTCGCTATCAATATCGCCATAACTTTTTATAGCGCTAACTAAATGGAACTATTTTTGACATGTTTTTTAATATTTGCTCTTTTCTACGATGCTCACACCATTGAGTTTTCTCCTCTCAATTCGCTTTTCTCTGTATCCTCTCTCACTCTTTTTCCCCAGAGTCTTGTATCAACGGCCCAATGACCTCAATTTTCTCAGCAGAGAAAAGAACAGGTCAAGTGGAAAGTGCTTAAGGAAGTAGATGTGTCTTGGCCGCAAATTGTAGAGCTAGCCATTTGGCAGTTTGCAAACAATAATAAAAAAGTAAATGAATTTTATATGTAGTCGGCAATCAAAACAATTTTTCGTACAGGTAAACAAGTGCTGTGTTTGTTTTTGCAGCTAAGCCCACATAAAATATGGTGTGAATAAGTTATCAGCTCTAGAGAGTCAGAGTGCATAAACAGGAAATGTTCACTCATTCAATGAGATAAATATTGTTCTTTATCCCTTTTTTTGAAAATAATCTGAAGTTTCCCACCTCTGACCCAAAGTCTCATGTACATGACCCCGACCAATCCATAAGTTTGTTCTGAGAGGCTACTTTTTTAGGTTGCGGCAATGGTTTTCATGACTCACCTAAAAATCTGTAGGAAGTAAGGTTTAAGGAGACCTTTTTGGCCTGTAAACATATAATTTAGAAGATTTTCCTGGCATACCTGTTGCCACTGCACCACAAAGGTGGTATGAATAGCAGTGACATACACTACCTTCCATGGAGGAAGACCATGCAACTGCTATAGAACCCAGTGGGATGGGGGAGCCCTGTGCTGAACTGTTCCCAACATGAATCCAGAGGAAAAAAAAGACTGGTATGCATTTCCCACTTATAAAAGCAGAGATAATACGCGAGTTTGAGCGTTCGCGTGTTTGACTTTTAAGTGTGTGGTTGAATTAAGTGTGTGACTTTAGATTGCGTGAGGGAGTATCTGTGAGAGCTAATTTATTTGTTGCATTGCTGAGTGGCTGTGCCTGACTTTATTGTACTCTGAACCAAGTCAGAGCAGAGCAGTGTAGTCTTGCTTATACACTGTGACTTACTGTTGTTGCTGCTGGTTTATTGCATAGCAGCTAAGAGTAAACGTGATTGCACTATTTTTTTTTTTTTTCTTTCTTTCTCTTCCTTCTCCAGGGTGCTGCACAGGTGAGTAATTAGGGTGTGGCTATCTAATTAGGAGAAGTTAAATAGCCAGTCTTGTGGCAGTTCAGTCCTTTGAATCCAGAGGAAAAAAAAGACTGGTTTGCATTTCCCACTTATAAAAGCAGAGATAATACGCGAGTTTGAGCGTTCGCGTGTTTGACTTTTAAGTGTGTGGTTGAATTAAGTGTGTGACTTTAGATTGCGTGACTTCAGATTCGGGAACTTTCAAAGGGAATACAGTAAGTCTGTCCATATCATTGTATTGTATTTTTTCGCTTTTGCTTGTGTAATCCCCATTAGAATGGCTTCCATCATTGACAGCGCAGTCCAGTGCACATCTTGTCTGATGTATGCAGTCCTGGAACAGCCGTTTAAGGGTGCATATATTTGTTCAAAATGTGAGCAAATTGTCCGCTTGGAATCGCACATCGTGTATCTAAGCGGGCGAATTTCAACGCTGAGAAGCACTGACAATTTGGAAAAGAGTTTGCTGCTCAGTGAGCAAGCACTCTATGGGGTAGATGCGGGGGAGGGTGGTAGTGAGGAGGCACAGGAAAGTGAGGTAGCTAGCTGGGTAACAGTTAGAAAGCGGGTTAGAGGGAAAAGTGCCAGGGAGGCTAGCCCTGATCTGACACACCCCAACAAGTTTGCAAGTTTGGCAGATGAGGGGGATGTTACTTCAGAGAGAGCACTGCTGCAGCCGGACACTTCCTCTGCCAGTCAGGGGAATGTCAGCTCCAGTAAGCAGGGGGCCAGGAGAGCAGGGCAGGCCAGACAGGTGCTGGTAGTGGGCGACTCCATTATTAGGGGTACAGAGAGGGCAATCTGTCACAAAGACCGGGATCGTCTGATGGTGTGCTGCCTTCCAGGCGCTCGAGTTCGGCACATCGTGGATCGGGTTGACAGATTACTGGGAGGGGCTGGAGAAGATCCAGCAGTCATGGTCCATATCGGTACCAATGACAAAGTTAGAGGTAGGGGGAGTGTCCTTAAAAATGATTTTAGGGATCTAGGGCATAAGCTTAGGGCAAGGACCTCCAAGGTAGTGTTTTCCGAAATACTGCCTGTACCACGAGCCACACAAGAAAGGCAGCGGGAGATTAGGGAGGTAAACAAGTGGCTCAAGAACTGGTGTAGGAAGGAGGGGTTTGGGTTCCTGGAGAACTGGGCCGACTTCTCTGTCGGCTACAGGCTCTACCGTAGGGATGGGCTGCACCTCAATGGGGAAGGGGCAGCTGTTTTGGGGGAGAAGATGGCTAGAAGGCTGGAGGAGTGTTTAAACTAGGGACTGGGGGGGAGGGTAACTACATAATAGGAGGGGAAGATAGTGCAGATAGAGACCTGGGGCAAGGTAATGGAACTGGGGGAGGAATGGAAGGAGGAACTAGAACAGATCAGAAGGAAAGGTGTAGGGTAAGAAATATACACCAACCTCTTAATTGTTTGTACACTAATGCCAGAAGCCTAGCTAATAAAACTGGTGAACTGGAATTAGTGATGTGTGAGGAGGACTATGACATAGTTGGAGTAACTGAGACATGGCTGGATGATAGCTATGACTGGGCAGTTAACTTACAGGGTTACAATCTTTTTAGAAAGGATCGTCAAAACCGGAGAGGGGGAGGGGTCTGCCTTTATGTAAAGTCATGCCTAAAGCCCACACTCCGGGAAGATATAAATGAGGGACATGAAGATGTGGAGTCACTGTGGGTAGAAATAAATGGAGCCAAAAACAATAATAAAATACTAATAGGAGTTTATTATAAACCACCCAATATATCAGAGACCACAGAAAATCTACTTCTAAATGAAATAGACGAGGCGGCAAATCATAATGAGGTCGTTATTATGGGGGACTTCAACTACCCAGATATAGACTGGGAAACTGAAACCTGTACATCTCATAAAGGAAACAGGTTCTTGGAAATAACCAAAGACAATTACCTTTCCCAACTGGTTCAGGACCCCACTAGAGGGACGGCCATACTGGACTTAGTATTAACCAATAGACCTGACAGAACAACAGATGTGCAGGTCGGGGGACACCTGGGAAACAGTGACCATAATATAATAACCTTCCAATTGTCATTCAAAAGAGCGTTTCTTCAGGGAGGAACAAAAATACCAAACTTCAAAAAAGCAAAACTTAGCCAACTAAGAGAGGCCATAGGCCTAACTAACTGGGACAAAGTCCTCAAAAATAAAAATACAGCCACAAAATGGGATATTTTTAAAAGCATCCTAATATCTAATTGTGAGAGGTACATACCATATAGGAATAAAATAATAAGAAACAAGAAAAAACCAATGTGGATAAATAGAACTGTAAAGAAAGCAATAAATGACAAAAAGAAAGCATTTAAATCACTAAAACAGGAGGGGAGCCATGAAGCATTGAAAAACTATAAGGAAAAAAATAGAATATGTAAAAGACACATAAAAACAGCCAAACTAGAGACCGAGAGATTAATCGCCAAAGAGAGTAAAACTAACCCTAAAATGTTCTTCAATTATATAAATACTAAAAAGTATAAACCTGAAGGTGTGGGCCCCTTACAGAGTAATGAGGGGGGAGTAGCAGAGAGCGATGAGGAGAAAGCGAAGCTGCTAAATAACTTTTTCTCCACTGTATTCACTGAGGAAAATAAAATGTCAGATGAAATGCAGAGTATAAAAGTAAATTCCCCTTTAAAAGTGTCCTCTCTGACCCAGGAAGAGGTGCAGCAACGTCTTAAAAATATTAAAATAGACAAATCACCAGGACCGGATGGCATACACCCCCGTATCCTAAGAGAATTAAGTAATGTAATCGACAGACCCTTATTTCTGATATTTAAGGACTCTATACTGACGGGGAGTGTTCCACAGGATTGGCGCATAGCAAATGTGGTGCCAATATTCAAAAAGGGTCCAAAAACAGAGCCTGGAAACTATAGGCCGGTAAGTTTAACGTCTGTTGTGGGTAAACTGTTTGAAGGTTTTCTGAGAGATGCTATCTTGGAGTACCTCAATGAAAATAAGCAAATAACTCCATATCAGCATGGCTTCATGAGGGATCGGTCATGTCAAACCAATTTAATCAGTTTCTATGAGGAGGTAAGTTCTAGACTTGACCGCGGCGACTCAATGGATGTCGTATATTTGGACTTCTCCAAAGCGTTTGACACTGTACCACATAAAAGGTTAGTATACAAAATGAGAATGCTTGGCCTGGGAGAAAATGTCTGTATGTGGGTAAGTAACTGGCTTAGTGATAGAAAACAGAGGGTGGTTATTAACGGTACATACTCAGATTGGGTCACTGTCACTAGTGGGGTACCACAGGGGTCTGTATTGGGTCCTATTCTTTTCAATATATTTATTAATGATCTTGTAGAAAGCTTGCACAGTAAAATATCAATTTTTGCAGATGACACTAAACTGTGTAAAGTAATTAACACAGAAGAGGACAGTGCACTGCTACAGCAGGATCTGGATAGACTGGAGGCTTGGGCAGAAAAGTGGCAGATGAGGTTTAACACTGACAAATGTAAGGTTATGCATATGGGAAGGAATAATGCAAGTCACCAGTACATACTAAATGGTAAAGCATTGGGTAACTCTGACATGGAAAAGGACCTAGGAATTTTAGTGAACAGCAAACTAAGCTGCAGAAACCAGTGTCAGACAGCTGCTGCCAAGGCCAATAAGATAATGGGTTGCATCAAAAGAGGCATAGATGCCCGTGATGAGAACATAGTCCTGCCACTTTACAAATCACTAGTCAGACCACATATGGAGTACTGTGTACAGTTCTGGGCTCCTGTGAACAAGGCAGACATAGCAGAGCTGGAGAGGGTTCAGAGGAGGGCAACTAAAGTCATAGCTGGAATGGGTGGACTACAATACCCAGAAAGATTATCAAAATTAGGCTTATTCACTTTAGAAAAAAGACGACTGAGGGGAGATCTAATAACTATGTATAAATATATCAGAGGTCAGTACAGAGATCTCTCCCATCATCTATTTATCCCGAGGACAGTGACCATGACGAGGGGACATCCTCTGCGTCTGGAGGAAAGAAGGTTTGTACATAAACATAGAAGAGGATTCTTTACGGTAAGAGCAGTGAGACTATGGAACTCTCTGCCTGAGGAGGTGGTGATGGTAAGTTCACTAAGAGAGTTCAAGAAGGGCCTGGATGTATTTCTGGAGGGTAATAATATTACAGGTTATAGTTACTAGAGAGGGGTCGTTGATCCAGGGAGTTATTCTGATTGCCTGACTGGAGTCGGGAAGGAATTTTTCCCCCTAAAGTGAGGAAAATTGGCTTCTACCTCACAGGGTTTTTTGCCTTCCCCTGGATCAACTTGTAGGAAAACAGGCTGAACTGGATGGACAGATGTCTTTTTTCGGCCTTACAAACTATGTTACTATGAAAATTATAATATTTTTACCACCACTAGGGGGATATCAATGCAAAAAGATTTTACAGCTTCCAATGCAGTCAGTGGTAACTGAATATATTCCTATGCACTGAATGCCCCTATTTGTGGCTTCAGCTAGACTGTTTTCTTTTAATATGCTGTATAAAGGAAGTTGCAGACATTTACACTAGTTTTGTGATGTAAATGCATTGAGAAAGATGGTGCTCAAAATGAGCGACATATTTATAAATCGATTGTTTCGCTTTTTCCGATAGAAGTTGAATGAAGTGGTGAGGCAAAGGTGAAAATTGGCTGTGTCTTTAAGGGATTAATTGTCATTATACAAATTTATACAGTGCTGACATATTCTGCAGCGCTTTACAGACATTAGCATCACACTGTCTGCAATGGGGCTCACAATCTAAGGTCCCTATCATTATGTCTTTGGAGTGTGGGAGAAAATCTATGCAAACACGGGGAGAACATACAAACCCCATGCACATATTGTCCTTGGTCGAATTCAAACCCAGAACCTCAGCGCTGCAAGGCAACAGTGCTAATCACTGAGCCACCTTGCTGCTCAGACTGCATACTGTGTGGGCAGCACAGTGGCTCAGTGATAACACACTGCACTGTTTGAGTTTAGTTTATTTTAAAGCATGGTCCACAGATTATGCCTTTTTATAGCCAGGTGCCATCTTCTGACCTGTTAAATGGTGGTCATTTAAAAATCACTATCACTATTTTCACAATAAATAAAATTCAATTCAAATATATATATATATATATATATATATATATATATATATATATATACTAGCAGAAATACCCGGCTTCGCCTGGGTATATTTCATCTATTTATTTAATGTTTCTGTGTGTCGTTGCAGAGAGAAAGTCAATGCAGCTGACAGAAATTTATTTTTACCTTCATTTTTTCAATCCCTATTGGCTGCGGAGTGGGAAGGGGTGTGGTTTAATGGGACACGGGGGGGGGGGGGGGTTAAGTCCTTCATTTCAGGGTGGCCTGAATTATAGGTTAATGCCATGGTAATCTGAGGAAACACAATGGGTAGCAGTGGAAGAAATCATTGCTTTGCGCGGGTATATTTAATCTATTTCATTTAATGTTTCTGTGTGTCGTTGCAGAGAGAAAGTCATCCTCCCTCCCATCCCTGCAGCTGACAGATGTTGATTTTTACCTTCAATTGTTCAATCTCCATTGGCTGCGGAGTGGGAGGGGTCATGGCCTGACTGAGTCGGGGGCGTGACGTTGCAAGACCTGGGGCAGGGTTTTAAGTCCTTCTTTTGATGGTGGCCAGAATTACAGGTCGATGCCATGGTAATTTATGAGGACACGCCATGGGTAACAGTGGAAGAAAACATTGCTTTGCACGGGTATATTTAATCTATTTCATTTAATGTTTCTGTATGTTGTTGCAGAAAGAAATCCAACTTCCCTCCCACCCCTGCAGCTGACAGAAGTTGATTTTTACCTTCATTTTTTCAATCCTCGTTGGCTGCGGAGTGGGAGGGGGCGTGGCCTGACAGAGTCGGAGCGTGGTTTCGCGAGATCTGGGGGGGGGGTCAGAGTGGCATGAATTACAGGTCGATGACATGGTAATTTATGGGGACCCGCAATGGGTAGCAGTGGAAAAAATCATCTTTTATTAGTACTGAATGGTCGTAGTCTAAAATTAGTCAATTTCATCTACGATTTTTGTGTGTCATTGCAGAGAGAAATTCACCCTCCCACCCCTGCAGCTGATTTTTTTCAATCCCCGTTGCCTACGGAGTGGGAGGGGGCATGGCCTGGCAGAGTTGGGGGTGTGGATTATCAAGATGCTTCGAACGGTTGTAGTCTGAAATTAGTCTATTTCATCTAAAATTTTGTGTGTCATTGCAGAGAGAAATTCACCCTCCCACCCCTGCAGCTGACAGAAGTTTATTTTTCCCTTCATTTTTTCAATCCCTGTTGGCTGCGGAGTAGGAGGGGGCGTAACCTGACACAGTTGGGGGCGTGGCTTAACAAAGCGCTTCGCATAGGTGATTTAATCTATTTCATTTAATGTTTCTGTGTGTCGTTGCAGAATGGCTGCAGAGTGAGAGGGGGCGTGGTCTGACAGAGTTGGGGGCGTGACTTAGCAAGACGATTCGAACAGTTGTAGTCTATAATTAGTCTATTTTATCTAAAATTTTTGTGTGTCGTTGCAGAGAGAAATTCACCCTCCCACCCCTGCAGCAAACAGAAGTTTATTTTTACCTTTATTTTTCAATCCCCATTGGCTGCGGAGTGGGAGGGGGCGTAACCTGACAGAGTCGGGGGGGTGGATTAGCAAGACGCTTCACATGGGTGTATTTAATCTATTTCATTTAATGTTTCTGTGTGTCGTTGCAGAAAGAAAGTCAACCTCCCACCCATCCCTGCAGCTGACAGAAGTTGATTTTTACCTTTATTTTTTCAATCCCTGTTGGCTGCGGAGTGGGAGGGGGCGTGGCCTTACAGAGTCGGGGCGTGGCTTAGCAAAGCGCTTCGCATAGGTGCATTTAATCTATTTCATTTAATGTTTCTGTGTGTCGTTGCAGACTGGCTGCGGAGTGAGAGCGGGCATGGTCTGACAGAGATGGGGCGTGGCTTAGCAAAAGGCTTCAAACAGTTGTAGTCTATAATTAGTCTATTTCATCTAAAATTTTTGTGTGTCGTTGCAGAGAGAAATTCACCCTCCCACCCCTGCAGCAAACAGAAGTTTATATTTACCTTCATTTTTTCAATTCCCGTTGGCTGCGGAGTGGGAGGGGGAGTGACCTGACAGAGTCGGGGGCGTGGATTAGCAAGACTCTTCGCATGGGTGGATTTAATCTATTTTATTTAATGTTTGTGTGTGTTGTTGCAGAAAGAAAGTCAACCTCCCACCCATCCCTGCAGCTGACAGAAGTTGATTTTTACCTTTATTTTTTCAATCTCTGTTGGCTGCGGAGTGAAAGGGGGTGTGGCCTGACAGAGTTGGGGGTGTGGCTTAGTGAGACCTGGGGCGGGGGTTTTAAGTACTTCTTTTAGGGTGGCCTGAGTTAAAGGTCAATACCATGCTTATTTATGAGCCCACACAATAGGCAGCAGTGGAGGAAAACATCTTTTATTACTACTGAACTGTAGTAATAGAAAAAAACATAAGTTATATTTATGGTAACCGGAATACCTTTAACAGTGTCAATAAATAGAAATGGATGAGATCCTCAGCTGCTGATAATTACCTGGTTGTTATGGAAACCTGCCCTCCCTGTGTGGCTTTGCAGAGAATGGCAGTTGGAGTTTAAAACCAAAGCTCCCAGTTGTAATTTTGGCTAATGGAGATCATATTTTGGGAATATCTCGGGAACGGTACGTCCTAGAGAGATGAGACCTGGTCTAAAACCTTCCCGGACACCTGATGTACCTGTGTGCCGAATTTGGTGAAAATCGGTCCAGTAGTTTGGTCGCGCATAGAGAACAGACAGACAGACAGAGAGACAGAAATTCATTTTTATATTATTAAGATATATATATATATATATATATATATATATATATATATATATATATATATTCTCCCATAATGTAAAAATAAAAATCAGACATCATATAGTACATGACATTCCCTTTCTAACAAAGCTAGAACCAGCCCTGTACATCATATGGATTCAGAGATCCCCACATTGATTGCTCCTGTTAAATTTTTTAAATCTATTCCAAGTTGGAAGCCCGGATGACATGTGCTTTTTCAGTTGGATAGAAGGATAGAACTGAGCATGTGTGTCCACCTCATTGAGGTGGACAGACAAATTAGAAAAGGAATAAACAGCAGGGGGTGCTATATGCATAGATTTCATTGAATAACTCAATATACCAATTATTTTTTACTAAATTAATATAGCGGCAATATAAAAATTTTATTACATGCAACTACACAACTACTCAAAAGCAAGTGCTGTTTTGAAAAATGTAGAATATTAAGGTGATTAATGAACAATTAAAAAAATAATGTATTTGCTTTGCTTTCATACAAGCTAGAATAAAATATATTTATAAAAGTTAAACTCTAAAATGTGTGTACTCCACAATGGTACTTTGACAAAATTTAACTTGTCCTGAAAAAAAAAGACTTCAAGCAGCCATGTTGGAGTAAAAAAAAAAAAAAAAAAAAAAAGCTATGATCAGAATTATCAGAATTTGGGAAGACAAGAAAAAAAAACTAAATGTTTCCTGAAAGTCAAAACTGGAAGTGTGCAGAAGATGAGTGGATTCTTTCAGGAAGAACCACAATCTTATTGACAAGATTGTTTGAGATTTTCATGCTCTTAGGAGTTTCTCAAAGTGAAGGTTCCTTTTAGATTGACATTTGCTATGTGTTATCATAAAGAAGAAAATTCTGTATTGTAAAGTGTAGCCTATTTCCAGAAATATACATCATACATAAAATTGCAGATGGACACTGTTATTGTGTCACTGTCCTTAAAAACAGCCAAATCCTTGCAGATTTCTAAAATCCAATGATATGCATGCTAACAGTTGTATTAATCACGTTCAGAAGGAACTGTTCTATTCTTACGCACTGTTTGTCATCCCTGTATTGTTTCCTGTCTTCCTTCCAGCGCTCAATTCTCTCTCCAGTCTTTTTGGCTTCTCTCCTAAGACCTGACTGATACAGTCCGATTCCCTTGCAGAGCTAGAATTAAATGGAGTTATGGGATGAGTTTCATCTTCATTTTTTTTTAATATAACATGGCAATAAAAAGCAGAGAACAGTTTCCAGTCTGAGCGGCTGCCTGTCTTGTAAGAGGCTATTGTTTATTGTAATATCAAGAAAGCTTACACATGCTGTAGGTAAAATATTGCATTATTATTTTATTAAATGAAACCTCCGTCTTGTACCAGGGGAGCATATAGCAGGTAGAGTAAATTACACAGATATCTCTCTCTAACATGCCGCCTGGAAACACAGAGGAAAACTGATTGTTCTGCCGACAAGCCAAAGGTTCTCCTGCTCTTGAAATCTTTTCTGGGGGATGCTTTGCAAATGTAAAATGTAATATCAATGGCTTTACTGTAACATTTTAACCTTGCTGTGTGCTTGGGGGGGGGGGTAAGGTCTGCTGTGTTTGATAGGAACATTATTGGGGTAATTAATCTGCTGCAAGCAACAAGTAGAGCATAACCCATCAGGCCTCTTACAGGGATGGTCAATGGTCTTCTTAAATGGAATATTTTCCTGATGTCTCCCCATGTGAAGAAGAGGAAGACGAGGAGATCTTGCTCCACTGTATCTCTATAACAGCCTTTTCAGAATCGGCAACAGCATGGAGAACAGTTGAGCTGTAAATTCATCACTAGAGTAAGGTAAAAAACACTTACTGGAGTCAATAAATATACCATTCAGTATATAGTACAATCACATCTATATCACAAAAATTATAATATTACCACACCATGTACCATATGTAAACCAGTAGTATATGCTTTCAACTAAACCTAATTACCCACAAAAGACCAGAGATTTTAAAACCAAATTGTATACTTTATTGAACCTATACATAAATCACAATGACAATGTACCTGACCATCTCCAAACAGCTTCATGTTCCTGTTACTACAGTTGCACATATTATTCAGATGTTAAAGATCTACAGGACTGTAGCCAACTTCCCTGGATGTGGCCACAAAAGTAAAATTGATGACAAATTGAAGAGACAGATAATATGAATGGTAACCAAAGAGCCCAGAATAACTTCCTAAAAGATTAGAGGTGAAATCCGAAATCAAGGTACATCAGTGTCAGATCAATCTCAATCTGTTGCTGTCTTAGCCAAAGTGGAGTTAATGGAGTAGGAAACCAATTCATAAATGTGAGATAAAATTTGCCAAAATGCATATTGACAAGCCACAAAAGTTCTGGGAGAATGTCCTTTGGACAGAAGAGACAAAACTTGAGCTTTTTGGCAAGTCACATCAGTATTTTGTTAACATATATGAAAATGAAGCATATGAAGAAAAGTACTTTGTACCTACTGTGAAACATGGAGGAGGCTTGCTTATGTTTTGGGCCTGCTTTGCTGCATCTGGCACAGGATATATTGTTTCTGTGCAGGGTACAATGAAATCTCAAGACTATCAAGGCATTCTGGAGAGAAATATGCTGCACAATGTCAGAAAGTTTGGTGTCAGTTGTAGGTCATGGGTTCTCCAATAGGATAATGACTCAAAACACACAGCTACGGTAAAAATATCCAAGAATGGCTAAGGGCAAAGCATTGGACAATGATCTTCTTAGAGGCCTGATCTAAAGCCTATTGAATATCTGTGGAAGGAGCTGAAACATGCACTCTGGAGAAGGCACCCTTTAAACTTGAGAGTGGGCCAAAATACCTGTGGGACCATGGGAATGCTCATCTAAACTTTAATAATATAAATGCAAAATCTGTCCAGTGTTCTAATTTATTTCAATTGCCCCCATGTTACAATTACCATCCACAGGGTAAACAGTGAGTGCTATGGTAACCTGAAAATGTTTTTAATATAGTAAATTATACAGGGGTGGCACACGGCTGGAATGGCACATTATTAATTTGTATAGCAAACTAATTTATTCTTTTGTCATGCACAGACTCAACTAGCTACCTTCTAAGCACATTGGATCTCTGGCAGACTACCCCCTGCCACAGCCTGTCCCACCAAGGAATCTTTCACAGGGCTGCACAGTCAACTTGTTTACAATAGGACAGCATAAAGTAGTGGCAGACACATTGTTTCCAGTGATCTGTGACTCATGGGGTAAATGTACGTAGTTGCTGGAAACCTGCAGCATAAGCATTGTAGCCCAGGCCTGGAAAAGAGGCATTGATATCTGAAAAGAGCCTTGGTCATTTGGGAGCTTCTGCTCTCCCTGTCCACTCGCCAATGATTGGCAGTGTTCTCCTAGGGAAAAACCTAAGGCATGTCTACACGGGGCAGCTGGCAACATGTGGCAAAGTCGCTGCTGCCCGTGACTGTTAATTGAAATCAGCGTGTCTTTCTTTAGTTTTTGTTGCTCTCAGTTAGGGCCCCTGAATATGATATCATGTTCCCTTTATCGTTAACTTGGGATACTGTACAAACTGCATACGTCTCTACAACTCAAAACACTTCCTTGTGAGATTTCTTGTCATAGTTGGACTTTCTTGCGAAATCCTAAATACTCGGCCTTCAGTTCAGCCATTTAAAAATCCTTCTGTCTCCTATAACTTTGGCCCGTGCTCACCTTACCTGTGTTGTTCTCCACAGGCTTTCCTTTGGGGCTGTGGGTAGCCCATGCTCATTACTGTCTTAGGTCTGATTTGTTTCTCCGTTCCAAAGAAAGTTCACTTTGGCTCTCATACGCAAGATTCTCTCAAATAGATTCACAACCCCACCATCATCTCCTTGTATCCACAGGTCCTAATGCTACCATGAACTTATCACCCCCCAGCACATGATATCTTGAACTTTGACTGCCAGTGAAGTAACTGGTCATGTATGTTGTGTTGTTATATTATACAAGTTGTGCTAGACAGGTAGACCGGAACATTGTATGTGAAGCCTAACATGTAGGATTTATTGCAGGAACTAAATCTGAAATGTAATTTACCTTTCATACTCATTGGGCATCTGGCTTGGCTGAAGTCACGCAGGTTGCATCACATGGATTGGATCTTAGAATGAACCAGGAGGAGCCTTAGAGTGCCTTATGGGCAGTCAGCTAGTGGTTATGGCTGAATGCTGCTGAGCCAAGGTGCACCTCCCTAGACAGGAGGATCTGAGGCTATAGCTAAGCCTGCTGACAGAGAAAAAAACAGGAGATCACACAGAGAGGTAAAAGACTTCAATCTACACAGTGGACCTACTCTGGACTGCCGCTTCTAACTGTGCCGATTAAGGGACTGAATGCTTACTGGACTGTAACCATATGCTTGTTACCTCGATTTGAGTGAACAACTGTCCAAGAGAAACCTTGCAGAGTTGCTAGGCCATCCTCGAATGGGATGCTGTTCATAGATCATAGAACATACACATACATTTCTGACCTTCTTACAACCGGCCATCCCACAGATTTTTTTCCAACTACTCAGAGCTTCTTTCAGACTATCTGTCACTCACAGTAGTCTCCCTCAGCCTATCAGAACAGTTCTCTGTGTCACACTTTTGCTCTAACCTTGGGCTTGCTTTGTAAGTGGGCTGTGTATAAGTGGAGTTAAAGAACCGGAGTGCTGGTACTGAGTGTGATTTTGTGGGAGTGACTGCAAATAACTGTGTATACTGTAGTTTATTGCAAAGGTCCTTGTTTGTTTGGTGCTTGCATTTTGGTACTAACATTTAAACCCATTTTTTTTCTCTGCTGTGTACCTGGTGAAGGGGAGTGGTTTGTAATCCCAGGTGCTATAAATTGCATAGCTAAACTCTTATAGAGCTTGCTCTGACATTGAGCGTGCTGTGTAAGTGGGCTGTGTATAAGTGGAGTTAAAGAACCGGAGTTTAAGACCAGGAGCAAAAAAAGTAAGGTTGGAGAGATTTTCCTTGTGTGTTGTTAACTTGATTTGAGCTAGTTCTCCAACTACAGCAAACCACAACTTATTGCATATTTACAGTTTTTTTCTGTACTGTATATCCCCATCTAGCAGGTGCTCCATGGACAATGCTACTAAGTGTGTGTCCTGTGTAATGTATGCATGCCTTGAAGAGCCATTCGAGGGTGAATACATTTGCACTAGATGAAATCACGTTGCATATTTGGAAGCCCAGATCTTGGATCTAAATAAGCAGCTTGACATACTTAGGGGCATTAAACACCTGGAGAGAGGCTTAGACCTCACAGTGCAGGCACTGGCTGGGGCCAGTGAAGAGGAGGTGGGAGGAGAAGGGCAAGATCAGGACTATCAGGTCAGCAGTTGGGTTAAAGTAGTAAGAAGGGGTAGAGGGAAAAGTGCCAGGGAGGCTAGTCCTGAGCTGGAACGCCCTAGTAAATATGCCTGTTTGGCTGATATTAGGGCCGAAAGCCCAGGACCAGCGACACTGCAGCAGGCCGTTTCTCCTAGTAACCAGGAGGATGACCGCTGCAGGAAGGATGGGAAAAGGAGAGCAGCAAAGGACAGACAGATGCTGGTGGTAGGGGACTCTATTATTAGGCGGACAGAAAGGGTCATCTGTCGTCGAGACCTTGAATGCTGAACAGTGTGTTGTCTCCCGGGTGCTCGGGTTCGGCATATCGCGGATCGGATTGACAGATTGCTGAGTGGGGCTGGGGAAGACCCGGCGGTCATGGTACACATTGGCACTAATGACAAAGTCAGGGGGAGATGGAAGGTCCTTAAATATGATTTTAGGGAACTAGGAGAGAAGCTCAAGTCCAGAACCTCCAAGGTAGTGTTTTCAGAAATACTACCAGTGCCACGAGCGTCACTAGAGAGACAACGGGAGCTTAGGGAGTTAAATAAGTGGCTCAGAGGCTGGGGCAGGAAGGAAGGGTTTGGGTTCATGGAGAACTGGGCTGACTTCTCTGTCGGCTACAGATTCTACAGTAGGGACGGGCTGCACTTTAATGGGGAGGGTGCAACTGCCCTGGGGGGAAAAAATGGTTAGACGGCTGGAGGAGCTTTTAAACTAGGATCTGGGGAGGGGGGGGGGTTCATACTAATAAGGGGGTAGATAGAGAGTGGGTCATAGGAGGGGACAGTGGGGGGTTAGTGGGGGCTGGGGTTAGTGAGGAATGTAAGGGGAAGACTGGGCAAAACAACAACCAAAGTTACCCAAAAACACTGGATATTCACTTCACAGGTAATAGTAATTTAAAAAGTGTCGTAAAAAATATACATAGACCTTTTAAGTGTATGTACACTAATACCAGAAGCCTGACTAATAAAATTGGTGAACTGGAATTGGTGATGTGTGAGGAGGACTATGACATAGTGGGAGTAACTGAGACATGGCTGGATGATAGCTATGACTGGGCAGTTAACATACAGGGTTACAGTCTGTTTAGAAAGGATCGCCAAAACCGGAGAGGGGGAGGGGTCTGCCTTTATGTAAAGTCCTGTCTAAAGCCCACACTCCAGGAAGATATAAGTGAGGGACATGAAGATGTGGAGTCACTGTGGGTACAAATAAATGGAGCCAAAAACAATAATAAAATACTAATAGGAGTTTATTATAAACCACCTAATATATCAGAGTCCACAAAAAATGTACTTCTAAACTAAATAGACGAGGCGGCAAATCATAATCAGGTCATTATTATGGGGGACTTCAACTACCCAAATATAGACTGGGAAACTGAAACCTGTAAATCTCATAAAGGAAACAGGTTCTTGAAAATAACCAAAGACAATTACCTTTCCCAACTGGTTCAGGACCCGACTAGAGGGACGGCCATACTGGAAAGTATTAACCAATAGACCTGACAGAACAACAGATGTGCAGGTTGGGGGACATCTGGGAAATAGTGACCATAATATAATAACCTTCAAATTGTCATTCAAAAGAGCGTTTCTTCAGGGAGGAACTAAAAAAGGCCATAGGCCTAACTAACTGGGACAAAATCTTCAAAAATAAACATACAGCCACAAAATGGGATATTTTTAAAAGCATTCTAATATCTAATTGTGAGAGGTACATACCTTATGGGAATAAAAGGTTAAGGAACAAGAAAAAACCAATGTGGATAAATAGAGCTGTAAAGAAAGCAATACATGACAAACACAAAGCATTTAAATTAGGGATGAGCGAACTTTTGAAAAGTTCGGTTCGGTTCGCTTCGGCGAACTTTCTTGAAGTTCGGATTCGTACGAACCGAACCTAAAACGAACCTTGCTATAACGGCTGAATAATTGCTTCTACAATAATGGGAGTCAGATAGGGTACAGTTTCGTTTATTTGCAGTTGCTATTACAATGAAAAAAGTGGAAAAAATCCAAGTGACTTCAACAACGGCGACGCAAAATCTACGCATATTTTAGAATCTACACTAATGCGTACGCTAATGCGAACATTCCCGCACAAATAACGAACATACAGTCTAGCGTTGTCAAAGGTACGCTACTTAACTAAATGAATATGTACGCATTAGCGTACGCATGCACTGCGTCCGCAAACATTCCTACACAAGTAACGAACATACAGTCTAGCGTTGTCAAAGGTACGCTACTTAACTGAATATGTACGCATTAGCGTACTCATATACTGCGTCTGCGAACATTCCTACTCAAGTAACGAACATACAGTGTAGCGTTGTTAAAAGTACGCTACTTAATGGAATACGTACGCATTAGCGTACATTCTCAATAAATATGCGTATATTTTGCGTCGCCGTTATTTTAACCAGATTCGTTACGAACTTTGTCAAAATTCGGTTCGGTGACGAACCGAACTTTTGGGAAAGTTCGTAACGAATCTGGTTCGTTACGGTTCGGTTCGCTCATCCCTAATTTAAATCACTAAAACAGGAGGGTGGCGAGGAAGCATTGAAAAACAATAAGGAAAAAAATAGAATATGTAAAAGACAAATAAAAGCAGCCAAACTAGAGACTGAGAGATTAATTGCTAAAGACAGTAAAACTAACCCTAAAATGTTCTTCAGTTATATAAATACTAAAAAGTATAAATCTGAAGGTGTCAGCCCCTTACAGAGTAATGAGGAGGGAGTTGCAGAGAGCGATGAGGAGAAAGCAAAACTATTAAATATTTTTTTCTCCACTGTATTCACTGAGGAAAATAAACTGTCAGATGAAATGCAGAATATAAAAGTAAATTCCCCATTAAAAGTGCCCTGTCTGACCCAGGAAGAAGTACAGAGACGTCTTAAAAAGATTAAAATAGACAAATCGCCAGGACAGGATGGCATACACCCCCGTATCCTAAGAGAATTAAGTAATGTCATCGCCAGACCCTTATTTCTGATATTTAACCCCTTTGCGCCCAGCGCCGTACATGTACGGAGCTGGGGCGATGCGGGCACATGACGCCCATATTTGACCTTTCAAATAGTAGAAAAAAAATTTAAAAAAAATGTTAAAAAATATACAAAAAATAAAAAAGATATAAAAGTTCAAATAACCCCCCTTTCCGTATAATTAAAAAATAAATACCTAAATAACAATAAATATAGACATCATGGGTATCACCGTGACCGAAAACTCCCGTACTTTTACAACATAAAAAAAAAATTTCCAATACGGCGAATTGTGCGGCGGAAAAAAGCGTCCAAGCGTCCGTTCTTTGTCACTTTTTTTTTCTAAAAAAAATTAAATAAAAAGTGATCAAAAGGTCATACACACCCCAGAATGGTATCAATAAAAACTTAAGATCGTCCCGCAAAAAATGAACCCCCATACAGGTCTGTACACATAAATACCAAAAAGTTATAGGGGTCAAGATTTGACAAGGAAAAAAAAAAAAAAAAAAAGGGCAACTTTCTAATTATTTTATCACTATGAAAACGCAGGAAAAACTATACATATTAGGTATTGCCGGATTCGTACTGACCAGTAGAATGAAAGTAGTGGATCAGTTTTAATGCACATCGAACGCTGTAAATAAGAAACCCGTAGAACTGTAGCGGAATAGCGTTTTCTTTGCAATTTCACCCGGTTTGGAATTTTTTTCCCGCTTCCCACTACACCATATGCAATATTAAATGGTGGCGTTGGAAAGTACAACTTGTCCCGCAAAAAATAAGCCCTCATACAGCTCTGTGAACAGAAAAATAAAAGACTTATGGCTGTTTGAAGGCAGGGAGCGCAAAACGAAAATGCATAACCGAAAAAACCTCCGGGCGCGAAAGGGTTAAGGACTCTATACTGACAGGGAGTGTTCCACAGGATTGGTGCATAGCAAATGTGGTGCCAATATTAAAAAGGGTCCAAAAACAGAGCCCAGGAACTATAGGCCGGTAAGTTTAACATCTGTCATGGGTAAACTGTTTGAAGGTTTTCTAAGAGATGATATCTTGGAGCTCCTCAATAAAAATAAGCAAATAACTCCATATCAGCATGGCTTCATGAGGGATCGGTCATGTCAAACTAATTTAATCAGTTTCTATGAGGAGGTAAGTTCTAGACTGGACCGCGGCGAATCAATGGATGTCGTATATCTGGACTTCTCCAAAGCATTTGACACGGTACCACAAAAAAGGCTAGTATATAAAATGAGAATGCTTGGCCTGGGAGAAAATGTCTGTATGTGGGTAAGTAACTGGCTCAGTGATAGAAAACAGAGGGTGGTTATTAACGGTACATACTCAGATTGGGTCACTGTCACTAGTGGGGTACCACAGGGGTCAGTATTGGGCCCTTTTCTCTTCAATATATTTATTAATGATCTTGTAGAAGGCTTGCACAGTAAAATATCAATTTTTGCAGATGACACTAAACTGTGTAAAGTCATTAACACAGAAGAGGACAGTACACTGCTACAGATGGATCTGGATAGACTGGAGGCTTGGGCAGAGAAGTGGCAGATGAGGTTTAACACTGACAAATGTAAGGTTATGCACATGGGAAGGAATTAGGGATGAGCGAACTTTTGAAAAGTTCGGTTCGCTTCGCTTCGGCGAACTTTCATTAAGTTCGGATTCATACGAACCGAACCTAAAACAAACCTTACTATAACGGCTGAATAATTGCTTCTACAATAATGGGAGTCTGATAAGGTATAGTTTCGTTTACTTGCAGTTGCTATTACAATGAAAAAAGTGGAAAAAATCCAAGTGACTTCAACAACTGCGACGCAAAATATACACATATT
Organism: Rhinella marina; assembly: GCA_900303285.1. Lineage (NCBI taxonomy): Eukaryota > Metazoa > Chordata > Amphibia > Anura > Bufonidae > Rhinella > Rhinella marina. Next base: position 71,680 of record ONZH01031050.1, read on the forward strand.
TGAGAATTTATACTAATGCGTACGCTAATGCGAACATTCCCGCACAAATAACGAACATACAGTCGAGCGTTGTCAAAGGTACGCTACTTAACTGAATGAATATGTACGCATTAGCGTACGCATACACTGCGTCTGTGAACATTCCTACTCAAGTAACGAACATACAGTGTAGCGTTGTCAAAGGTACGCTACTTAACTGAATATGTACGTATTAGTGTACGCATACACTGCGTCTGCGAACATTTCTACTCAAGTAACGAACATACAGTGTAGCGTTGTCAAAGGTACGCTACTTAACTGAATATGTACGCATTAACGTACTCATACACTGCGTCTGCGAACATTCCTACTCAAGTAACAAACATACAGTCTAGCGTTGTCAAAGGTACGCTACTTAATAATGTACACTAATGCGTACGCTAATGCGTATGAATTCATAAAATGCGTGTACACATTAGTGAACTTTCTCAAATATGCGTATATTTTGCGTCGCCGTTACTTTAACCAGATTTGTTACGAACTTTCTCAAAATTCAGTTCGGTGACGAACCGAACTTTTGGGAAAGTTCGTAACGAATCTGGTTCGTTACGGTTCGGTTCGCTCATCCCTAGAAGGAATAATGCAAGTCACCAGTACATACTAAATGGTAAAACATTGGGTAACACTGACATGGAAAAGGACCTATGAATTTTAGTAAACAGCAAACTAAGCTGTAGAAACCAGTGTCAGACAACTGCTGCCAAGGCCAATAAGATAATGGGTTGCATCAAAAGAGGCATAGATGCCCTTGATGAGAACATAGTCCTGCCACTCTACAAATCACTAGTCAGACCACACATGGAGTACTGTGTACAGTTCTGGGCTCCTGTGAACAAGGCATACATAGCAGAGATGGTGAGGCTTCAGAGGAGGGCAACTAAAGTAATAACTGGAATGGGTGGACTACAGTACCCAGAAAGATTATCAAAATTAGGGTTATTCACTTTAGAAAAAAGACGACTGAGGGGTGATCTAAGAGGGGTCAGTACAGCGATCTCTCCCATGATCTTTTTATCCCTAGGACTGTGACCGTGACTAGGGGACATCCCCTGCGCCTGGAGGAAAGAAGGTTTGTTCACAAACATAGGAGAGGATTCTTTACGGTAAGAGCAGTCAGACTATGGAACTCTCTGCCTGAGGAGGTGGTGATGGTAAGTTCACTAAAAGAGTTTAAGAGGGGTCTGGATGTATTTCTGGAGGGTAATAATATTACAGGTTATGGTTACTAGAGAGGGGTCGTTGATCCAGGAGGTAATTCTGATTGCCTGATTGGGGTCGGGAAGGAATTTCTTTTTCCCTAAAGTGCAGAAAATTGGCTTCTACCTCACAGGGTTTTTTTGCGTTCCTCTGGATCACCTTGCAGGATAACAGGCCAAACTGGATGGACAGATGTCTTTTTTCGGCCTTATAAACTATGTTACTATGTTACATCACAAGCTTACTGCGCGCACATTACTTATTTTTTCCAAAAAAACACACCCTTTTACAGATACACCTTCACCCCACCTACCTGCTCTGTGGTGCAGCTATTTAGTGCTACAATGCTTACCATTATGTTAGTGGGTCAGTGAAAATATCATGGAGACATGCGCTTCTTGATGCGGACCAAGCACTAGGGTTGCACGATATATCGAAAACTCGGTACGGTTTCGGTACCTAGTGCGGTACCGAAGCTCGATACAGAGTTTTCTTGCGGTCCGATACTTAGAACATGGCGCGCGCATCACTTTAATGCGTTGCCCCATGTTCTAATATCGGCCTGCCGTGCTGCCGCGCTGCGCTGGGTGTGCTGCTCCCCTCAGATCAGCCCACCCAGGTCCCAGCCACTTAAAAAAAAAATCATACTTACCTGTTCTGGCCGCCGCTGTCCTCACTGGTTCCGCGCTCCACGGTCTTCCCTGGCGCGCACTATGACCTGACGCTATGACCTGACGCAGCGTCAGGTCATAGTGAGCGCCGGCAGGCAAGAGAGTGGAGCGGGGAACTTGAGGACAGCGGCGGCCAGAACAGGTAAGTATGATTTTTTTAAAGTGGCTGGGTGGGCTGATCTGAGATCTGAGGGGGGCACAAGACACTGACCTGAGGTCTGATGGGGCACAAGAGGCTGACCTGATGGGGGCACAAGAGGCTGACCTGATGGGGGCACAAGAGGCTGACCTGAGGTCTGATGGGGGCACAAGAGGCTGACCTGAGGTCTGATGGGGGCACAAGAGGCTGACCTGAGGTCTGACGGGGGCACAAGAGGCTGACCTGAGGTCTGATGGGGGCACAAGAGGCTGACCTGAGGTCTGATGGGGGCACAAGAGGCTGATCTGAGGTCTGATGGGGGCACAAGAGGCTGACCTGAGGTCTGATGGGGGCACAAGAGGCTGACCTGTGGTCTGATGGGGGCACAAGAGGCTGACCTGAGGTCTGATGGGGGCACAAGAGGCTGACCTGAGGTCTGATGGGGGCACAAGAGGCTGACCTGAGGTCTGATGGGGGCACAAGAGGCTGACCTGAGGTCTGATGGGGGCACAAGAGGCTGACCTGAGGTCTGATGGGGGCACAAGAGGCTGACCTGAGGTCTGATGGGGGCACAAGAGGCTGACCTGAGGTCTGATGGGGGCATAGATAAGACGCTGACCTGAGGTCTGATGGGGCACAAGACGCTGACCTGAGCTTTGATGGGGGCACATTGTGTTGATCTGAGGTCTGATGGGGGCACAAGACGTTGATCTGAGATTTATTATTCCTGTACTGTGACATCACTGTGTTTATTATTCCTGTACTGTGACATCACTGTGTTTATTATCCCTGTACAGTGACATCGCTGTGTGTATTATCCCTGTACGGTGACATCACTGTTTATTATCCCTGTACAGTGACATCAATGTGTTTATTATCTCTGTACAGTGACATCAATGTGTTTATTATCCTGTACAGTGACATCGCTGTGTTTATTAGCCCTGTACGGTGACATCACTGTGTTTATTATCCCTGTACAGTGACATCGCTGTGTGTATTATCCCAGTGCAGGAAGAGGTAAGTGGTCCGTGTTTGTGTGTTTGTTTTCTATTTTTCAGGGTCGTGAATGCAGAGGACTACGTCGGATTCGGTGGACTACGTCGGACCAGATTTTTTTTTTTTTTTTTAATAAAATGGTCAAACAGGGGTCTGGGGGAGTGTTTATTTCAATAAAATGTTTTATACTTGTGTGTGTATTTTTTTTTACAATACTACAGTTTTAGTAATTACGGCTATCTACAGACGGCCCTGATTACTAATACTGGGCTTAGTGCTTGCCGGTATGGCAGGCCAGCACTAACCCCAATATCTATTACCTCGGCACCCACCGCCACCAGGGGTGCCGAGAAGAGCCGGGTACCCGCAGGACCGGACCTTCTAAATTGAGGGTCTGGCTCTGGGGCGGCTGCAGGCTGGTACCATTAGGCTGGCAAGGGCCAATAACCGTGTCCCTTCCCACCCTGGTAGTGCCAGGCTGCCGCTGCTGGTTGTATCTGGCTGGTGAAGGAAAAAAGGGGGGGACCCCACGCCATTTTTTTTTCAAAAATTTCATTATTTAAAAAAAAAAAGGCATGGGGTCCCCCCTTTTTTCCTTCACCAGCCAGATACAACCAGCAGCGGCAGCCTGGCACTACCAGGGTGGGAAGGGACACGGTTATTGGCCCTTCCCAGCATAATGGTACCAGCCTGCAGCCACCCCAGAGCCAGACCCTCAATTTAGAAGGTCCAGTCCTGCGGGTACCCGGCTCTTCCCGGCACCCCTGGTGGCGGTGGGTGCCGAGGTAATAGATGTTGGGGTTAGTGCTGGCCTGCCATACCGGCAAGCACTAAGCCCAGTATTAGTAATCAGGGCCGTCTGTAGATAGCCGTAATTACTAAAACTGTAGTATTGTAAAAAAAAATACACACACACAAGTATAAAACATTTTATTGAAATAAACACTCCCCCAGACCCCTGTTTGACCATTTTATTAAAAAAAAAAAAAAAAAAGCTGTTCCGACGTAGTCCACCGAATCCGACGTAGTCCTCTGCATTCACGACCCTGAAAAATAGAAAACAAACACACAAACACAGACCACTTACCTCTTCCTGCACTGGGATAATACACACAGCGATGTCACTGTACAGGGATAATAAACACAGTGATGTCACAGTACAGGGATAATACACACAGCGATGTCACAGTACTGGGATAATACACACAGTGATGTCAGAGTACAGAGATAATACACACAGTGATGTCACCGTACAGGGATAATAAACACAGTGATGTCACTGTACAGGGATAATAAACACAGTCATGTCACTGTACAGGGATAATAAGCACAGTGATGTCACAGTACACCTGTGCAAACAAGGCCTGGGGGACCAAGATAAGGCTAGGGGCTACACTGAAAAGGGCCAGTGGCGCACAGATAAGGGGTAAGGGGCAGGGTCACAAGCAAGGTCCTGGGGGGGAAGGGGGGGGGGGTGAGGGGTGCACAGATAAGGGCCAGGGTGGCGCACACAGTGGGCAGCAGAGACGACAACCAGAGAGGCACAGACAAAGAGGGAGTGGGGCACAGATAAGGGCCCAGGGGCGCAGACCAGGAAGAGGCGTACAAAGACAAGGGTCAGATCCCAGGGGTGCAGACAGGGGCCAGGTAGGCACAGCCAAAGGGGCGCAGATAAGAGCCAGGGGCTGCATTGAAAGGGCCAGGGTGGTGCACAGAACAGGGTCAAAAGCAAGGTCTGGGGGAGGGGGGTGAGGGGCGCACAGATAAGGGCCAGGGTGGCATTAATAGGTTCTTCTTTATTTTGGCGAGGTATCGTATCAGTATCGAGTATCGTGATACTTTTGTACGTATCGGTATCGAACTCAAAATTCTGGACAACCCTACCAAGCACGTCCACAAAATGTATGGAATCTGTGTTTGGTCTGTGTGAAGTCCATTGTTCACTGACAATTGATAGGAAATGCTTTTCAAATTAATTTTCAGCTGAGCAGAGTCCGTGGAATACAAATGAAAAAAAGAGGGAAAACAATGGACATACGGACCAAGCACAGATCCTTCACGGACTGAATTTTCAGAGACAGACACAAAATTGTTTTGTGGATTTAAAACAAGTTTCATCCTTGGGAAACAAGCTCAGTCAATGCAATAGTACATATTGTTCTTATTCCTTTTACTCCTTTTACAGTTATACATATTTTTTTTTACTTTCTTAACTCCATGTAAAATAACATGTCATTCTTGGAAAGTAAAACACTTGAATACCTCTACATAAAGCCTTAGGACAACCCCATATAAATGTAATGCAATGTAAATGTAATGCAAAGATTGATGTGTACATGCATTCATATATGGCCTTGATGCTTTGTAAAGCATGGAACATCACATGATGCTTCCCTTTAAATCAGGTTTGATCCGTTTGCTGTTATAGTAGGAGTATTATAATAGATTAGAACTCCGTGCTTCTATACACATCTGCTGCTGCATTGCAAGTAAAATTCTCATTTCCTCTCAAATGAATGTCATTTTGGTAGTTGAAGCAGCAATGGGAAATGAACAGCAATCATTGCTAGAGACTGGTAAATAGAATCTGAGATGATTTTGCTCCAAGTATATCCTGCACATGTAACAAGCCACCGCACAAGGAATGCTTAATTTGTGCTTTAAGGGTATATCAACCTTTGCAGTCTTGTTTTTGTATCACTGCATCTAAACTACAAAAAATGATACAATTTTGCATATGTTCTTGGCTACAAATGGTTAGCAATCTCCTAATACATTGTGATTGCTGGAAGTCAGACCCAGAAGCACACCAAAGTGTGAGATGGAGAAACAGCACTCATTTTGTGAACATTGTATTTGTGTAAATAAGGTTTAATGTTTTGTACTGACATTTTGCTGTTTGGCAACAAGAGACCACCATTTCCTAAGCATAGCTAAAAAGGACTGCATTTCTAGCTTCACCTGATGTTGAAAACTCTCAAGGGGTGGAATTACAAAGCCTGGGGAGGAAGCAAGCAGCAGCCATCTTAGGGTTAACGTTTGAAGCGGCATACAGAAGCTGTTTGAGGAGAATCCCTGAACATCAAAGCTTGAGAGCGTCCTCCAGGGACCAGAGCTGCAGCCAAGAGGAACTTAACATGTCCATTACCCTGATCTTGTCCAGAGGAAAGGGAAAGCCACAGACACTGCAGTATAGCACGCTGGTTGGAGAAACCCTTTCCCATTCACACTCACCAGCTAACACAAAGCAGACCCGGATCGGTAAGACAAATCGTTCACGCATCTCATGCATCTTTGGCGCCAAGGATCCTAGAGACCAGACCGGTAGTCAATTTTTTAGATTTTTGTGTCAGGCCAGAACTGTTCTAAACTGCTCTTTACAAGAACTTCACGTTTAAAGTGTCAGTTCCCACCTGAGCGCTGAGAAGCTTCACAACTAATTTAAGCCAGGCATGTGCTGTTTAACCAGTTGTTGGGGGCTTTTCTGTATCCTGGGGAGCCCAACCTGGTACACGGCTTACAGCTGCAGGACCCCCATTAACAACACAGGTTCCCCAGTAATGGTGACACCACAGACCACAGTAATAGCAATGGCCTTCAGGGGTCTCGGTGATAGTGAAGGATCTTCAGGTATAGCTATAAAGCCCTCTGGATGAGCAACAGTATTCACAATAAAAGTCACATTACCATTGTTAACAACAACAAGATCCCATCGACAGTCATAGGACCCTCAATAAAAATTAGCCCAAAACCTCCTTCATAGCAACAGAAAATGGACATACCAGTAACAGTGACAGCTTCGGGACACTCATTAAGAGTGCCTGGACCCAAGGAAGAACAACTGCCTTATTGGCTCCAGAAAAAGCAAAAACAGTGTAGGACCCTTGGTTATAGGAATAGTGCTTACTTGAGGTCATTGTTAGAGATGAGCAAATCAATATGTGATTTGATTTAGAAGAATCAAAGAGAAAGAGAAAGATAGAGAGAAAGAGAGAGAGGGAGAGAGAGAGAGAGAGAGAGAGAGAGAGAGACAAGGACAGTCAGCCTTAAGGCTAGTACCCAGCCGGCTTTCCCTATCTATTTGCAGTACAAGCCCTAGGTAGCTAGACCACAACTGGTCGACGGTCCCTATGCTATATAAGTGCAGATACAGACTAACTAGCAAAGACAGACAAATACAATAGAGAGTAGTATATAAATGGGTCAAAACTAGTCGGGCTACACAGTACCAAATGAGAGACAAAGAGTGGTTATAATCCAAGATGAAATTAGAACCAGGCGAACTATGCAGTACCATATAAGAGAAAGAGCATGGTCAGAAGACAAGCTGGGATCAGAATCACGAGCAATTCAATTAAGCACAGGAGTAAGAACCAGGAACACCACTAGTGAGTCAAAAACTGTAAGTGGGATTGGTGTATGACCAGGAAGAGGTTTATAGAGAGAACCAAGTGCCTGGATCAGAACCTGATAGGGCCATGATTTGGCACTCCATTAGTAAGAAACACACAGTAATATATCAGCCCACTGGTAATCTCTCCCAGAACACACCAGCTGTGGGGAGAAACAGAGCATTGCATCCTGTTGTTAAGGATGAGTTTGCGTCACCAGGGGCATGGCTCAGCAGTGCACCTCTCTTGGTATGGCCATGCCGAGGCTGAGGATCACGTTACTGGAGCACGGAAAGGTAAGTTTGTTACACCTGTATATTCATTAGTTCAATTACATTGGACCTGTACAGATTCATTCACATCTCAGTTCTGACATTCAAGAGGCTGGTCTGGCACAGAGCAGCCTGCCAGATCCTCTACTTCACGCCCGGATCCCCATTGACTACAGGGAAGTCTGGCAGTGATCCTGCTGATTTCCAACATAAATGCCAAGTTTCCGCGGGACAATGTTTTTGTGACCAGCCGACAGCCGGCATTTGAACCTGATCAGGCAGCCTGATCTCCGAAATAGAGATGTGAATGCAACCTAAAACAGAAGCAAGTATCTGTAGTGTCATGCAGGAACATACTTTAATAGGAAATTAAGTTGTGACAGACTGTTGTGAACATAAATGTTATTAGTATACAGTACCAGACATATTCCCTCTGCTAATTATGCACAAACATCATAGCGAGTTTTGACCAGTGTAAGACTCTGGTGGGATATTCCTATGGGCAGGAAAGCAGACTAATCACTGGCTGAGTTAATCATAAGTGAAGCAACTGTGATAGAGCATATGCATCTTCAAAACGCGTTGTGTTCATAGAGAACAAAGCTTCAGGTTAATAAACAATGATCAAACCACGGCAGAATGAGTGACACGCTCTGCTTTAAATGCTCTTTGAAGCTCTGAGTCATAGGCAGTTTTGTACCATACACTTGCTGTACAGATGTGACCTGCTTTTTTTGAGTTTCAAACAAAGCACCTTTGTCTTCGCAATATAGATGTTTATCACAAAATGCGTCAGTGTTTCTATTTTACCCCATTACTGTTACGTATTCTTTTCTAAATTTGAAACATATATCATCCATTTACAGATTATATATAGATGTTATCTATACGCTGCGCAAGCTGAGTCATCCTGTAAATGCAGCGAATGGCTTAGTTTGTACTCAACCGGAGATACAACCGGTATTATTGGCAAGAGCTGAATTCACAATTCTGCTGGTTGTAATTGGAAATGGTAAATAAGCTTCTTGTCAGACAGATCTATAACAGCCCAGAAGAGCTTTTATACAGTTGTGAGACAGTATTAGTGTACAGAGGTAAAGATGATACTTCTGCTTACAATGTCCAAATCCCTAGAAGAAATGTTGTACAGACCTTGAATCGGTTGGAAGGCTTGGGGGGGGGTTACATTCTGAATACTGCAGAAATGTGTACAATATACAATACAATGCGGGATCAGATATAAAACTAGATACAACCTAATGTACAAAGGTGGCGATGTTTCTAGAGGAAAGCAGCCATGTTTTTCCAATCTCATATAACTGATATAAGGGGCACTGAGGCGATCATGTCTAATATGGGGCTCTGTGCCCGTCATTTTTATGATGACATTGTGACTAGCTCACTATAAGGCCCCATTCGGACCCGCAATATTACGGTTGCCGCCCGGCATGTGTTCCGTAGCGCTGCGGAACACACGGCCGGGCGCCCCATTCAAAATGCCTATACTTGTCCGTTCATGCGGACAAGTATAGGACAAGTTTTATCTCTTTATGCAGAGCCGCGGCACAGAGCCAGCCTGTGCGCTCCCATAGAGGTGAATGGGGCCACATCTATTCCGCAATATTGTGGAATAGATACGGCCCCATTCATACGGTCGTGTGAATGGGGTCTAACTGTGGAATGCCGGCCCATCGCAAGCAAATGGAAGCGGTAAGTATGATTTCATTTTCTTTTCTGTTAAGTTTACACTGTTTTGTACTCTAAGATGCCACGATCATGTATGAAAGCTGCATCTGAGGGGTATAATCACGGGGATCGGCGCTATCGCAGCTCCCTCTCATTGCACCCACTACTTACAAAAAATAATACACTTCGTGACAAAGTAATTTGTCAAGAAGCAAATGTTTTTGTAAAATTCTGCAAAGCAGCCGAATCAAATTTTCCAAAACTTCACTCATCTCTAGTTATTACAGTTTCCAAAAGGCTAGTCTGCTTGCACGATGTACTGTCTCAGAAACTCTCACTGCCCTACTGCAAGTAAATCCTGGAGCATTGCTATTTCATGCAACTTCTATCACACATTCTGTATAGGGGTGATGCTAGATAGGATGCACTAAAATCAGTCTCTTCCAGGCCTTAAAGGGGTTCTCCGTTTATTTAATTTATTTTTATTTTTTTAATTAAGTAGGGGGTATTGAAAAATAGATAACAAAACACTTTACCTTTAATATGTTTTGGATACTTCTGCGCTGTTGCTCTGGTTTCTACTGCTCTGATCCCGTCATGTGGGATCCTCATTCACATGGCGCTGCAGCCAATTGCTTGTCCTGTTCATGCACACATAACCACCGAGGCCAGTAACTGGCTGCAGCAGTCATGTGAACTATAAATGAACTACATAATGTCATCAGTGCAGGTCCAGCATGGATGTGAGCATTGGGCACCAGAGTGCACGCACAGGAATACTGTATAATTTTAAAGATGAGTACGGCCTTTTTTCTATTTTACCAGGCCCCTTGCTCCTTGACTAATTTTTTTGAAATATTGCAAAAATGCCTTTATTTCTTAGTGTGACTAAAAATCCCTTTGCCACATCTGAACACACCAGCATTATAAATGTTACATTGTAAGGCCACACAGTGGGACGGCTGTGGCAGTGTTGCGGACCAGAAACTGCAGATTTGCACTGGCCGTGTGAACTACGTATTGCGGTGTGGAACCATTGACTGCAATGAATCCGTATGCACACAGTAACACACTGGAGCCCTACGGTTCCATGTCTCCTCGCCCCAAAAGGTAGAACTCATTCTATCTTTTGCAGCATCTTGTGTATCGCAGACCCATTGAAGGCAGTTTGCAGTCCACAACACTGGAATTGCTGCCAACAAGTGTGTGTGTGGGGGATACTCATACATTTGGACCCTGCAAGTTCAAAATATTCCATCACTTCTGTGTATTCCTCATTCACCTTTAAGTGCCATTTCTTCAGGTAAAAGCTCCAGGTGAATTAGCTGTACAACCATTAGGTTATAAAATGGCAATCATCACTAGAGATGAACGAAGTTTTGAAAATTTCGATTTGGGCTGCTTCGTAGAATATCACAGAGAAATTACTTAGTCACAAAGTGCATATTTTTGTGAGTAGCAGGCTTAACCCTTTCAGTACCGGAGGTTTTTTCGGTCATGCATTTTCGTTTTGCGCTCCCTGCCTTCAAACAGCCATAACTCTTTTATTTTTCTGTTCACATAGCTGTATGAGGGCTTTTTTTTTGCGGGACAAGTTGTACTTTCCAACGCCACCATTTAATATTGCATATGGTGTAGTGGGAAGCGGGAAAAAAATTCCAAATCAGGTGAAATTACAAAAAAAACGCTATTCCGCTACAGTTCTACGGGTTTCTTATTTACAGCGTTCGATGTGCATTAAAACTGACCCGTTATTTTCATTCTACTGGTCAGTACGAATCCGGCAATACCTAATATGTATAGTTTTTCCTGCGTTTTGATAGTGAAAAAAAATTAGAAAGTTGCCCCTTTTTTTTTTTTTTTTTCCTTGTCATATCTTGACCCCTATAACTTTTTATTATTTATGTGTACAGAGCTGTATGGGGGCTCATTTTTTGCGGGACAATCTGAAGATTTTATTAATACCATTCTGGGGTGTGTATGACTTTTTGATCCCTTTTTATTTAATTTTTTTTTAGGAAAAAAAAACGACAAAAAACGGCAAATCGCCATTTGGACGCTTTTTTCCGCCACACAATTCGCCGTATTGGATTTTTTTTTAGATATTTTAAAAGTATGGGCGTTTTCGGTCACGGTGATACCCATGATGTCTATATTTAGTGTTATTTAGGTATTTATTTTTTACTTATACGGAAAGGGGGGTGATTTGAACTTTTATATCTTTTTTATTTTTTATATATTTTTTAACATTTTGTTTTTATTTTTTTTTTACTATTTGAATGCTCAAATATGAGCTTATATATTGTGGCTTTTTAATTTTCTTTATGAGCAATCATGGATTTACTAGAGGCAGTTAAATCCATGAATTGCTCATTTCTTATCCTGGCCTGCCATCTAGTGGCCAGAATAAGAATTGCACTTTGAAAACTGTAATCCTCACCAGCGAGGATTACAGTTTTCATATGGTGTACAGACACCCCGATTGGCCACACGGGGTGTCTGTACACCACCCGGAAGCGAACGCTTCCGGGTTTAGACGCAACTAGATGCCGTGATCACGTGTGATCACGGCATCTAGTCACCCCGGAAGACGCCACCGATACAGTAGGTAGCGGCAAGTCTCTGCTGTTAGAAACAGCAGAGACTTGCCGGCCATGACGCCCGCCGCACCCGCGAGCGGGCGCCATGTGCCCGCATCGTACCAGCGCCGTACATGTACGGCGCTGGTACTGTAAGGGTTAATGATAGGGAACGGCGATAGTGCCGCCCCCTCCCATTGAATCTCTCAGATGTTGTGTTCATCACTGATTGAGGCATCTGAGATGACCATTGAGGTCTGTCAGGGATTAATCTGTTAAAAAGATTTAAAAATACTCACCTTAGGCTGAGTTCACATCAGCGTTTAGCTTTCTGTTCTTCTGATCCATAAGCAGATGAAGAAAAAAAACAAACAGGATCCTGTTATAAAAAATGGATTCTGTTGCATCAGTTGTCATCCGTTTGAGCCCTTTCCATCAGAGAAAAAAATACAGATCTCAATGGCTCAAACGGATGAAAACTGACGCAACAAGATTTGTTTTTTTTTCTTCTCTTTTCTTCTGACGGATGAGAAGAACAAAAAGTTAAATAGTGATGTGAACTCAGCCTTATACATTTGAGCTCAAGAGTCAGCTACGGCCATCTTGATTGAACATGCAGTGCAAAATCTTGCGCGGTACGTGATGACATCATCACACTGGCCGGCGTGGTGACTTCATATGTCACCACGTGCAAGATTTCCCATGGGATCTTTAATAGTGTTGAGCGAGCACCTCTGTGCTCATATGCTCGGGTGCTCTGGCCGAGCACTAGGGGGTGCTCGAGTGCTCAGCCGAGCACCCGAGCATAATGTTAGTCAATGGGACTAAACCAGGCACCCCCCGCTCGGAAGAGGAGATGGTGTCTGGTTAATAGAAAAAGGTCAGAATCGCGACTTCTCCTCTTTTACTCCTTTCACTCGTAAAAGTACGCTAATTAACTGAAATTGTACGCATTAGCACACAATGTGTAGCATTAGCATACAAATTCGTAAGCATTAGCATACAATGCGTAGCATTAGCGTACAAATCAACATTACAGTGAATGCCAGTACTCTCCTGCATGTTTATTCACTGCGTAGCAGCGAACAAACGTGCAGGAAAGAGACTCGAGCATTGCGCTCGAGTACACTCGGTGTTCGGCAGAACACCGTGCGGACCCGAGCGTAGGCAAGCATGTTCGGCCAAGCATTCTCGATCAACACTAATCTTTAATCGAGTTGGCCACGGCACACTCTTCGTGTGCAAATGGTTCAGGTGAGTATGATTTTTTTTATATACCATTTTAGGAAAAATTGAAGCACGAGGAAATTTGGCTTCGCGGCAAATCAAATTTTCTATAAAATTTGGATTAAAGCCCACTTCGTTAACTTTGATTTGCTCAACACTAATCTCATACCACTGTGCTCTACAGACAAACCGACGGACACACTGCCATAATTTATTTATTCACACATGTTTGTAATGCCTTTTCAGAGTACAGACTGCTTTCATACTGCGAACCGGTTTTTGGCGCACAGCTCAGACAATTTAGAAATTCTGCATTGCCATGTAGAACGATAACACCGTATTTGCAATTTGCTATTCATAGTATCCCCTAATATTTTATCTATTAAAAAAATATCTCCATTTATAACGTCACAGGTTAATGTAAAATGGTGAACTTTCCTTTCTTTATTCCGGTAACTTTACTTCGACTGTTTAATTTCAATTATGCATCAATGTTCTCATCGCTCTCATTTACCAGTCACAACACCTTAATACAAGGGGCTAAAAGTGTCAGCCATACTTAATGACATAACTGGAACTCATGTCTATCTCCACTCACTGAACATTACGTTGACTGATAGCATAATGGATATGAGGCTGCAGTGTCCTATCTAATATACAGCAATAAAGCCGGGAAGGTCTGCGTTGTGGATTTCAAACTTGATCTTCAGGAGCAATTAATCATCGTTCACAGGCTCCATTTTTCCTGCCTATTGATTCTTTCACCGTTACAAGGCTCTAATTATAATTAGTTGCTGTACTGAATGGATGGGAAAATAAAGTCAGAGATACTGGCATATTTTTATTCTTTGTAAAAATCTACCAGAATGTCCACCTGTTGTCACGCTTCAAAGGTCACCTTACCTTCCAGTGGAGCTTTGACTTCAATTTAATCTCTGTGGAGGAAATGTGCTGCCAGCAAGCAGTCATTCATAAATATCTCAAGAGAAGTATGCGGTGTTTGTGTGAACCCGGCTGAAAAGATTGATGTTACAGTAATAGCAAAAGTTTACAACGGAACGTAAAAAATGTTTTCAGTGAAATTTTAGACAATTGCCTACATTTATAGAAGGGTTTAAAAAGTTGCTAAGTAAGTTTATTAGGAAAAAAACAACCTGTCACGTCCTGGTAGAGCTGCACCTGGCTGCATGCATACATCTGAGTTGCTTCTTCTGTGACTAGCGCTTTTACATTTTTCTTTTTGCCTCTCCTGTTGGAAACCATTAGTTTCAACGTCTGTTACTGGTGAATTATCAGGTGGGTGGTGGCAGAGGTCCTGTTGACACTGAGCATTGGAGAATGCCAGCCTGATAAATTACTGGCTTTGAGCACTAAAACTAATAGCATCAATAGCAGCTGAACGAGGAAGGCTAGAAGAAAAAATCAGTACTGGAATCATGGGAAATGCAGTTATTATAGTATATACTGTAGTCAGTTGAAGTTCTATTAGAACCTGAAAGGTCCTCTTTAATTACATCTCTGAAATTCACTAAATAGCTTTAAGGGCATTTTTCTGTAGTTTTTTTTACCTATAAAACTGTTCATATGTACAAATAAGTCTCTGGGAGGAAAGGGGGCTCTGAAACTGGTGCACCATCTCCACTTTAATTGACAACGTCAGGCATGATGACGCTTTCTGTATTTTCATGACTATGAAAATTGTAGATTCACACTGAAGGCATCAAAACTATGAATTAACACATGTGGAATTATATACTTAACAAAAAAGTGTGAAACAGCTGAAAATATGTCTTATATTCTAGATTCTTCAAAGTAGCCACCTTTTGCTTTGATTACTGCTTTGCACACTCTTGGCATTCTCTTGATGAGCTTCAAGAGGTAGTCACCTGAAATGGTATTCCAACACTCTTGAAGGAGTTCCCAGAGATGCTTAGGACTTGTTGGCCCTTTTGCCTTCATTCTGCGGTCCAGCTCACCCCAAACCATCTCGATTGGGTTCAAGTCTGGTGACTGTGGAGGCCAGGTCATCTGGTGTAGCACCCCATCACTCTCCTTCTTGGTCAAATAGCCCTTACACAGCCTGGAGGTGTGTTTGGGGTCATTGTCCTGTTGATAAATAAATGATGGTCCAACTAAATGCAAAACGTATGGAATAACATGCTGCTGCAAGATGCTGTGGTAGCCATGCTGGTTCAGTATGCCTTCAATTTTGAATAAATCCCCAACAGTGTCACCAGCAAAGCACCCCCACACCATCACACCTCCTCCTCCATGCTTCACGGTGGCAACCAGGCATGGAGAGTCCATCCGTTCACCTTTTCTGCATCGCACAAAGACACAGTGGTTGGAACCAAAAATCTCAAATTTGGACTCATTAAACCAAAGCACAGATTTCCACTGGTCTAATGTCTATTCCTTGTGTTCTTTAGACCAAACAAGTTTCTTCTGCTTGTTGCCTGTCCTTAGCAGTGGTTTCCTAGCAGCTATTTTACCATGAAGGCCTGCTGCACACAGTCTCCTCTTAACGGTTGTTGTAGAGATGTGTCTGCTGCTAGAACTCTGTGTGGCATTGACCTGGTCTGTAATCTGAGCTGTTGTTAACCTGTGATTTCTGAGGCTGGTGACTCGGATGAACTTATCCTCCGCAGCAGAGGTGACTCTTGGTCTTCCTTTCCTGGGGCGGTCCTCATGTGAGCCAGTTTCTTTATAGCGCTTGATGGTTTTTGCGACTGCACTTGGGGACACTTTCAAAGTTTTCCCAATTTTTCGGACTGACCGACCTTAATTTCTTAAAGTAATGATGTCTGCTCGTTTTTCTTTACTTAGCTGCTTTTTTCTTGCCATAATACAAATTCTAACAGTCTATTCAGTAGGACTATCAGCTGTGTATCCACCTGACTTCTGCCCAACACAACTCATGGTCCCAACCCCATTTATAAGGCAAGAAATGCCACTCATTAAACCTGACAGGGCACACCTGTGAAGTGAAAACCATTTCAGGTTCCTCTTGAAGCTCATCAAGAGAATTCCAAGAGTGTGCAAAGCAGTAATCAAAGCAAAAGGTGGCTACTTTGAAGAACCTAGAATATAAGACATATTTTCAGTTGTTTCACACTTTTTTGTTAAGTATATATTTCTACATGTGTTAATTCATAGATTTTATGCCTTCAGTGTAAATCTACAATTTTCATAGTCATGAAAATACAGAAAACTCTTTGAATGAGAAGGTGTGTCCAAACTTTTGGTCTGTACTGTACATGTTACGCTATATATACACTACATACACATACCACCCAAATTTTAAAAAGCCTAAGGAGCTAAACTATGGAATGAAAGGGCTCATCTTCAGCTGTCACTGTAATTTTAACAACCGGATCTGGACATCCTGAGGGAACTGACTGTATCCCATGCCTGGCTGCATCCCTTGAATTTTTATACAGGCATTAATGCAGTGTTGCAGTGTTTCTGGGCAGCAGACCACTGTTAAGACCATACAATCTGCTGCCCAGAAACAATAATATAGGTTTCTACATGAATGATTGTTTTACCTGACGAACAAGCTTTTTTGCTCATTCATTGGGGTGATCAGTGGCACCTTTAGAGGGATATATTATCAGGAAATCCCATTCATAGGAATGTTCATCTCTGATAATCTGCCCGACAATTGGGCAGTGTAGAGCCTCCTTAAGGCTCAGTCCTTATTTTATTAAAATAAGCAGTTAACTGCTCCCTCCTGAGTGTCTCTCTTCCTCCTTAAAGCTCCTTTTCCTTTTCTGTCCCTTTTTTAAATGCTGAATATGTTTGCATACAAAAAAATCTATACCGAAATTTGAACCTTATAATGTTTTGTGTGTTGATGAAATTTTTGGCAATGTGCAAATTAAACTTCTTCAGTGTAGCTGTTCTGTGAGATCAGACCAGGCAGGCTAGCATTTACTGCCCACATGCATCACTCCCATCACATCAACCTCATGAACTGATTGTTCACTTTCTGCTTAACATATAGTATCCCAACCCTTCACAGGTACTGTAATAAAGAAATATTGGGATATGATACGGGAGAATCAGTGAGAAATACATAAAATGAATATGAGTAAGGCTGAAAACTGCCTGGGAGAGTGAGAAATACTTTTCTTTCCATATTCCTTTATTTAAAGCTGAATTATTTATTATAGCTGGATTGTATCTTTGCCGTTTTATTGCATTTTGCATTTAAAGCATTTATCAAACATTTGTTCTGGATCATATGACAAGAATTCCTATGGGACCATAAACTGTTCTATTAAGTGAGAAAGTTCTCAAGTTTTTTTATTTTTCTTGCTTAATATCTTGCTAGAATTTACTACATGGACAGTATGACCGCAGACTGGACTTCTTATTGTAAGATAATCGAGTACGAGCAGAACTCATTTGGGCAAAGTTTTTAGACAAATGACAAAATCATCAGCAGCAACACTGCTTTCCACCTCCGTAGTGTTCTACAATGACATGTTTTGTCAATTGGCTCCCCATTCAAGGGACATTTTACACCATGCCACTGATCTCCCAGGAAAATCCACTTTTGGACCAATTGGCATGAACCACACCCCTTGAAATCCTAAGTATGACCCCTGTGGAAAACAGGTGATTGATCTTCCTTAAGAGCTTTATATTTTGAAGTGATCTTAGCTTGTTCAGTACTATGTAAGGATCTTTATGAAGAGTAACACAATATTATTACATGTGTCACAACTAAATAGTCAATATGTCATGTTCTAAGGGTCAACGGAACTCCTGAATATATCAAGAGCATACAAAAACCAGGCAAACTGATCAGAGGAGACAAAACAAGACTTTACTGAACACGACCAAACACAAAAGAAATAATCCTGGGCAAAAAGTCAAGGTAAACAGTGGCAGATGGATAACCACTGGACCAAGAGCACTGGTTTGACTTGGGGCAAAACCCTAACGGTGTTGTCTAAGTGAACCCTAGATCTTCACAATACTCCTGGGGGTTCACCAGTTTGCTCTCTCATAGGATGGTCCCGGTGCACTTGGCCAAAACCTGCAAGATAACCGACACTGGTGCATAACACCGGCAGTCCAAGCAAAAACAAACAAACAGGAACTGAAACCCTAACAATCAGAAAAATAGGACACAGTTCAGACATAAACCATGCTGAAACATAGACAAACAAAGACAGATGCCTGGACCCCATGTGGAATGGATGTATGGCGGTCACAGACAGAGCTGCTCTGAAATGAGACGGGAACCCATGCGGAATGAATTACCAGGCGATAACACAGATAAGGGTAGAATGGCAAAAACCCAGGTCAGGAGCATGCACCCTACACATAGCCAAGCTTGAGACAGACACCTTCAGGCACACAACTCACAGATCTAAGTAGCTGGTTAAAGAAAGCACCTGACCACCTGGTAATCAAGCACACACAGACCACAGAAAAATTAACCCTATAAACACAGAGCATACAGGTCACAGGAGACAGTTCACACATATGCACAGAACACTGCAGCCAGCATGCACCATACAAATAACCAGCATGCACAGGGAGTGTCAAGCACAGCCAGTACACAAGTACAGGCAGCCATCCTAGATGGCAAAAGAGTGTCACAGTGAACCGTACTGTGATACAAGACAAGGAATACACAAATATACAGTTCACACACAGAAGGCTGCAGCCAGCATGCACCACCCAAGCAACAAGCATACATGGGAGACCTCCCACAGCCAGTATGCAAGGGTGTGAAACATCCCTAAGGGAGAGTAGTTGCAAATGCCTTTTTTTATGCTGCCATGGGATGTGGCCAACAGAAGAGACTGGTGCAAATGAAGCCAGAAATCTATGGCTAGTCTGAGCTGCCGTAGATTTCTGTTTAGGCACACGGACTGCCAGAGAATGTGCCTAATGGTGAGGCGCAGGGGATATCAAGACCGGCACAGAAATTGACAGTTTTAATAAATATTCCCTCTTTTTTATTTTTGCGTTGGTGAGAGGATGGAAGTAGCTAGCTTCAAGGTTTCAAAAAAAAAAAAAAATACAAGTTATTATAGCTTGTGTCCTGGAACTCCTAGGAAGGAAAGATGACATTGGATTTCACTCGGCACCCGAGATATGGGCCATAACAAAATATGTTTATCAAATCGCTTTAAACTCATACTAACGTACAAAATCATGCAAATTTTATGTTTCATGGTCAAAATATACAACTTTTGAATTACTGTTGTGACTTCCAACTTTGCAATATCCAGATGATGGTTGCACATATGGGTAGATAGCCCATCAGGCTGATTTTGTGAGTAGTTTTGGGCTACATGGATGTATAAAAATAAAGATATGCTAAGGCATTTTAATACAATCTATCAAACACTTTATTTCTTTATTGCTTCCACTCATAGGTTTATGGTAAGATTATTCCATAGCTATTAAATACAAACCTTATCTCGGTATGTTAAAAGCCACATTTCAACCAAAGTAACTGGGCAAAGCCTGTCCAGCATCTGGCAGTAAGAAGAATGTTAGTTGAAGGGGAAAATAAATCTCTCTATAAATTATCAGTAGAAACCATGGATGATTGGTTGCATTCTTATCAATGTACAAAGATAGTCATTAATGAGGCTCATGGTAGAGATTGATATATACTCATTTATATGCTCGAGCCCCATAAATTTGCTTGGATTCATGTTTTCGCTAACACATATGTACAAGAACAAAGGGAGAATGTCGGAAGCCTCCCTAATTAATCACAGCAAGGGAAAGATGAGCAATGAGGAAGAAATGCCCCAGCTAACAGCTTTCTGGAAAATCTATCTCTGTGACAAATGAGATCCAGTCCTTCGGAGCAAAGAGTTCTGCCTCAGCAGTACATTAGGCACAAGCATCCATTCCTTGGAAGGAAAGGATGAGACAGTGAGGCCATGGAACCAGGAGATGTAATTATTCATGTTGTGAAGACCAAGAGCCATATGATGAAGTCAAATCAAACATTTGTGTTGGCAGAGCTACCACTTACAGTATGATGATGTGTGAAGCTTGCACATTTTCTGCTGTTCTGATTTACCACCAGGTTACTGTCACCTTTTAATGATGGAATATATTCATTGTGAAGCAGAGTCTACACCTGGAGGTTGCCTGTACCCATAGATGCACAACTACTGATAGCACCATACATCACAACCCAAACATCACAGTATACTGTAATAACTTGACCTGAATTGCTGAGAGCAATTTTCTTCTTCTGTAAGGAGTATAGAAATAGATCTTGTAATATAGAAAGCGAAAACAAGCAAAGGCTTGTATGACTTAATGACTGATAGCATTAATAAAGCCACACACCCAATACATGTGGTGGTGATAGATCTGCAAGGTAGAGAAAACCTTGACAACTTGATAGAAGCCAGATTAATCCACCTTAATATTAAGCCACAAAATATAATTAAGGATCCAGATGTCAGACTAATAATAACTGAAATGTTAAGTTAGATAAATATCTGTGTTGGTCAACGAGTTGGTCAACGACACAACACCCCTAACAAAATACCATATCAAAAGAAAATCTCATCACCATAAGAGGTCCCAGCTAGCAAGAGGGAGAATCCCGGTTATGGTTCTTAGCCTTATTTGAACTCCTGGTTGTTTTCTGTGATTCAGTTTAATTACTGCTTAGTCTAGTGTCAGATGGCATATGTTAGTATGACTATGTTCAGTTCCCTCATCCCTCATTTTGATTTCAGGTCATATAGTAGTTTTATATGATTAGTATCCTGCTTCATACTCTGAAACTAGCTTGTGTTGATTGGCTTTCTGTTGGCATAGAAACTTGGTTCCCCTCAACCATGGTGAGCACCAACTATCCATTTCTCACCTGAAAATGCACTTTATGTAAAAGGTTCAAGAGCAGCCGTAGCCTGAGTTCAATATGTTTTGTCTTGAAGACAAAATTGGTACCGGAAGATTCTCAAAATTACTTTTCTTTCTCCAAGAAAACTCCTGTAACACCTTCCCATAAAGGGATGTACCATTGTGGGGGAAGAAGTGCCATATGATTTCTGAAGGGCAGAATGTTTTTTGGGGTCCATGTTGCATTTGAAAAGATCCTGAGGTACCCCTACAGTGGGACCCCCACAAGAAATGACTTGTGAGTGTAAGGCATAACTATTAAATTGTTCTTTACAATATAAGTATTTTTAAATGATGTAAATCATCCAAGTAAAAAAAAATTATTTACTATACTTTTTCATTAAAAAATCTTATTTTTTAAATACAGTAAAAAAAAAATTTAAATATTGTACCTCCGCACTAGAGATGAGCGAATCATTCAAAAAATTATTCGTCGAACATTCGCCGAACTTTTCCTAAGATTCGTATATTCGACGAATAGATTTGTTGTATTTGCATGAAAAATATACGTTATTATGTGCTATTAGCGAACATTCGCGCGCTTATAACGAACGTTAAAGTGACACTGGCTGCGGCAGCAGACCCCCACCGACCTCTCAGGGATGGTCTTGGTAGTGACCGGGCGGTCACACAGGCAAGGGCCGTGGCAACTTGGGCCTTGCCCATTACCTTGTAGTGGCCAGATCCTCCCGCTGGCATACAAGGTGCCAGAATCTCCGTCTGTAAGGGCTCTGGTAACGGTCTTCCGTCCGCCGGACTGTGCGGCCTGCAACTGCCATGGCAGTTGGTATTGTACCTCTGATGCCCAAGATGTAAAAATAGGGCAACAAAAAATGGTGGAGCTGCTCCCCTTTCCCTCCACATCAGCAAGCAATAAAATTATTATATGCATTTCAAATCGGTGCAAAAAAAAAAAGAAAAAACCTACAATTCATCACACAAAAAATAAGCACCTATATGGCTACAAAAAATATTGTACCGCCCATAGAAAAGAAAAATAGCACATTATTTAACCCTTGTTAAATGTATGGCGCTGGGGCGATGCGGGCACATGGCGCCCGCTCGCAAGTGCGGCGGGCGTCATGGCCGGCAAGTCTCTGCTGTTTCTAAAGCAGAGACTTGCCGCTACTTACCTGATCGGCGGGATCTTGCTGGGCGTTTAGATGCCGTGATCATGGCATCTAGTTGCGTCTGAACCCGGAAGCATACGCTTCCGGGTGGTGTACAGACGCCCCGAGTGGCCAATCGAGGTGTCTGTACACCATATGAAAACTGTAATCCTCGCTGGTGAGGATTACAGTTTTCAAAGTGCAATTCTTATTCTGGCCACTAGATGGCAGGCCAGGATAAGAAATGAGCAATTCTTGGATTTATCTCAGTCTAGAAAATCCCTGATTGCTCATAAAGAAAAAAAAAGCCACAATATATTACCTCATATTTGAGCTTTAAAATAGTCAAAAAAAAATTTAAAAAAATGTAAAAAAATATATAAAAAATAAAAAATATATAAAAGTTCAAATCAACCCCCTTTCCGTATAATTAAAAAATAAATACCTAAATAACAATAAATATAGACATCATGGGTATCACCGTGACCGAAAACGCCCGTACTTTTAAAATATTTAAAAAATTCCAATACGGTGAATTGTGTGGCGGAAAAAAGCGTCCAAATGGCGATTCGCTGTTTTTTGTCGCTTTTTTTTTCTAAAAAAAAATAAATAAAAAGTGATCACAAACTCATACACACCCCAGAATGGTATCAATAAAAACTTCAGATCGCCCCGCAAACAATGAGCCCCCATATAGCTCCGTACACATAAATACCAAAAAGTTATAGGGGTCAAAATATGACAAGGAAAAAAAAAAGGGCAACTTTCTAATTATTTTATCACTATCAAAACGCAGGAAAAACTATACATATTAGGTAGTGCCGGATTCGTACTGACCAGTAGAATAAAAGTAATGGGTCAGTTTTAATGCACAGCGAACGCTGTAAATAAGAAACCCGTAGAACTGTAGCAGAATAGCGTTTTTTTTGCAATTTCACTTGATTTGGAATTTTTTTCCTGCTTCCCACTACACCATATGCAATATTAAATGGTGGCGTTGGAAAGTACAACTTGTCCCACAAAAAACAAGCCCTCATACAGCTATGTGAACAGAAAAATAAAACAGTTATGGCTGTTTGAAGGCAGGGAGCGCAAAACGAAAATGCATAACCGAAAAAAACCTCCAGGAGTGAAAGGGTTAAACACCATTGCCCAAGGTGTAAAAAAAAGTGCAAAAAATAATGGTGGACTTGTACTCTCCCCCTCCGCATCATAAAAATGAATAAAAACACCAAGCAATAATTTATTATATGCATTCCAAATTGGTGCCGAAAAAACACTATAACTCATCAAACATAAAAATAAGCATCTACAGTATATGGCTACATTGATGGGAAAAAATGTATAGCTGTTAAAATGTGTAGATGAATATAAAAAAAAAAAACATAAAAAAAGCTCTTAGTTCCGAGGCACCAAATATACTATTCTTTAAAAAGTTAAAGATATTGTCCAATTTGGACCATCCTCTTGAGGATATGTCTTAAAGGGAACCCGTCATAATGGAAATGCAGTTTTCTGCAGGCAGCATGTTATAGAACAGGAGGAGCTGAGCAGATTGATATTTCGTTTTATGGGGAAAGATTCAATATAATTTGTACTTCCTTAATTTAAATTCCTGCTCATTCTGGTCTTTTAAGTCAGGGAGGCGGTCCTATCAGTGATTGACAGCTATCTCTGTATACAAAGTCATAGAGGGCAGGCTGTCAATCTTGATAAAAAATATGCCCAAAGAGTTTCTAATTTTTTATATTTTAAGTATAACAATAATGCTGTATATATTTATTCTTGTTTTTAATGTTTTCATGTGTCTTTGTGCATAAAGCAGTGCGCTTCTACTTGTAGTCCTTGTTGAGGGAGGCAAGGATGGGGTGAAATGAACATTTTGTCGGATCCATTTGTTCTTCTGGAAGATAAGCCGCCACCAGAAGTGTCTGGCAGCGGCATTCTCTGCTTTTCCATAGAATGCACATTTGGCTTAGCTGAGCATATATGTGTATGTTCGGGAGATCTAGCTGCCGGCCGAACAATAGGCCAACAGCTATTGAATGTGTATGGGTAGCTTAAAAATCCAAATGGGACAACAATAGAGGTGAGCTAATTGATTCTGCACAAATCAAATTGATTTTGAATTTCCCTCAAAAAATGCTAATTTTGGCAAACCTGGAACGTTTGTGCTTAGTTGATATTAGAGATGGACGAATTATTGGAAAATTCAATTCAGATCCTTCGCTGAATATTACATTGCCTAGTGGATGCAATGACAGGGAGCAGGGATTGTGTGGCTCTGTCATTGTACCCCTCAGATGCTGCGTTCATACATTTCATCATATTTTACACATATGCATTTATCATATGTGTAAAAAAGAAAAATAAATACTTACCTCTTCGATTTGCTCGCGATGGGCCGGCCGCTGTCATCTTGCTTGAAGATCTGGCTTGAAATCTCGCACAGCCCGAGATGATGTCATCACACCGGCCAGTATGGTGACATACGTCATCACGCACGAGATTCTGTGTGAGATATGTTTACACTATTTCAGGCTAAATCGATTTGTTACCACAAAGCACAAGGAAATTCGGATTTGCGGTGAATCCAATTTATCCTGAAATTCAGATCAAAGTCCACTTTATGGACTTCGATTCACTCAACACTAGTTGATATCTTGTGATTTGCTTGAAATGCTCAAAATGGAGGCCACCATATTACAAATCATAAGAGATAATATTTGGACTGCTTTTTTAAACAGTCTGTTTGTTACCACCGGCTGCAATATCTTTACCCATAGCTATGTATGTCATTGTCACGCTGACATTACTAATGCTGTCTTGGCATTAAACAGCTTGACAGAGGTTGGATCCAGTCCTAAAAAATCCCAAAGCATCATACACAACTTATTAAAGCAACTAGGACACTTTCAATTTGACCGAATTTAACTTGAAATTAATTTCAGGAAACTCTCTCATCTCTAGACAACACATTTCATGGTTTTAAATAACTTCACTGCCTGGTCCACAAAATCAGTAAAACGCAATGACACAATTTTCAACATTCAGTGTCCAGAAATAACCAAATTCAGTTACAAATTTCAATATGTGGAGATAATTGTGGAGATAAAGTATTTTTTTCAGGGCATCTGTTCATTTAATACTAATAACTATATATGAGAACAATACGATTTCAAATCTGGCCACATAATATCTTCTGCTATAATAATATTTTTCAAATGCTTTATCAAACTTAATAAAATAAGGAATACAATAATCTCACTAAAGTGTGGGTTGTTAAAATGAATAGCATTAGTAAATGTCTCACTTTCAAAGCAAGTGAAAAAGAGCAGACTGGCTTCATTTTGCTTAGCTGTTATTATAGGAATGCCTGCCAAATATTTTAGCTTTGCTAATGTGTCTATTAAAGGACCGATAGAAATGACTGAATGAGATTTGCTGCTACTTGACCTCTTCTTAATTCTACCAATAAAAGCTGTACTTGAAAATTAAACAACAAATAATACAGTACAGCAAAGTACATACTGTACAAGTAACAGAAGAAAAGGCCAAATGCCTTTTATTTTTATAATTTGTACTTGTGCATCTCAATAGTCCCCCTGTTGTATGAAACCCATGCAGTGAAGTCCCATTCTACTGCACATTTGAGGACAAGGGATGATGCTCACTTTTCAATATAATGTAACTAGAGAAAAGTGAACCATTTCTAAACAAATTACATTTGTTATGTCTTTGAAGGTTCTCAGTCCACCAGATCATGGTATATCAGGTGTAAGTCAAAGCAACTACGCATCTTTTTTCTTGAAGATGTTTCGCTAGTCATCCGACTAGCTTTCTCAATTAGAATGACTTGTACTAGAGTTCTCCCACATTAAATACTGATGACTTGTGCTTCAATCATGGAGGTAAGGTGTTGATTGCATTTGCATGACTGAAGCTATTAGGTGTGATTAAACTTCCTTGGGAGAGGTGTTAGAGCCACAATGAAAGTGGCAGACAATGGATGTCGCACCCTTCCACCTCTATTTAAACTTGGTTTCTCCAACTTAACATAAATAGATCCTTTCACACCTGTCTTGAACCTGTTGTCCTCTCTAAGAGACAAACCTCATTGTCATCAAACGAGTATCCTTTGTCCCTAACATATAGCTACACAGCTGAGTGTTGACTGAAGTTTTAGTTTCTCCAGTGTACAATTCCTGGCACTCCTCACTGCGTTGGACTTGCATATGCAATATTGCTCTTTTTGTTTTGTGATAGGGTCTTTTGGGTGAACTACTTACTGCCTTGGTGTGTTGCCAGGTTTAAAGCAGACAGGGATGGAGAGCATGGCCAGCTGCGCACATAGTAGCAAACATCTTGGTTAGCTCAGTTGCTCCTGGGCTGTAAAGTGGCACACAGCGACTTAACACCTCAGTAATCACTCACCTGAAAGAGCAATTAGATTCAGCAGTGGGTGAAAACTAAGAAGAAGGAGTCTTTAGCTTGACTCACTGACCACACAGTCTAAGCAGAGCACGCCAGAAGGCCAGCAACATGATGGCTCACAAAGCACAGCACACTCACTGGCTTCATCCTCTGGCTCTTCCTCAATCCCCTCTAATGTTTATTCTCTGAGTGGTATGTACCATGCAACTTCTTATAATTTTCCCTGGCAGTCATCGTTGAGCCATTTCACAGGCATGGGACTCTTGCAGACACCACATACTGCTGCTCCACACAATGGCGAGCTATCCATATTTTAATGGAGGCTACCGGTACTCTCTACTTTTTTATTTAAAAACTCCTCTTCAAGCTGATTTTCGGAAAGCTTTTTCTACTATACAGTTGAAATTCACAGCTTTAGGGGAACTTACAGCACATGTTGATTCCAAGATGGCAGAATTCTCTACAGTTCATAACGAGTTAGTGGACATGACTAATGCTTTGAAAGAGGAAAAGACTTCTTTGTTGCTATACAGCCAGAAACACCCCAGGTGGATCTTCTGATAGACTGTGCATATTGCATCCCCAAGCCAAAAACTGCTATTCACTGTTCCCAGGCATGTAATAGCGCGTTAACATTTTTTCACTTTAAGGAAAGACTCATGCAGGCAACCAAGAAGTTTCAGTCTGTTAGAAGACAGATTTAGGGACATTGCTATTTTCATAGATCTGTCTACTGCAAAGCTAACCCACAGGAGGGAATTCTTAGATGCCACAAAGGTTTTGCAAGACCATCATGTACTTTATAAGTGGGACCTCCCAGTAAAATTGGTCATGTTAAAGAAGACAAGACACATATGATGACCACCCCGCCTGCAGCGCTGAAACTCTTACAATCATGGAATCTGCTTGAAAAGTCTGAAAATCCAGAATCTTCAGCTTCTAGGGCATTTCCACATCACGGGCCAGAAACACACAGGTGAGAACTCTGTTCTCAGGCCACCAATATCAAATTTGGGGGGAATCAGACACTGAGCACCCCTGACAATTAGCTGTCACCTTGTAATTTCAGCGCTGGAAGTCAGTGGTGGAACTACACAGCCCTGTTCATTATATAGTTGCCGGAGCTGATGACTGCAGCACTGCTCCAATTCCCTTCAGTAGAACTACATTTTTTAAATGGGTTTTAAGGGAGTTCAATACAGATGTCCTATCCTCTGTATAGGTCATTAATATCTGATCTATGGGGGTCCGACTCCCAATAGCCCTACTGATCAGCTGTTTGAAGAGGCTGCAGTAAGCACCACAGCCTCTTCCTAGACCAGTGATATCACTTTCATTGGTCACACAACCTATTTATAGCTCTGACTTATTCACATGAATGGGCCTGGGATGCAATATCAACAACAGCCACTGTATAATGTATGGCACTGTGCTTGGTAAACTGTGAGGAGGCTGCAGTGCTCAGAGGAGCATCATGGCCTCTTCTAATAGCTGATCAATGGTGCTGCCTAGAATCCGGCTCCCACCCATCAGATAATTATGACCTACCTTGAGGATAGGCCATAAATTCTGAACTCTTGGATTTTGAACCCTTTAACTGTCCAGTTATAATATCATTGGTCACATTTTTACTGTATTAATCTTTATCTTTACTTTATCTTTACTTCTACTACATGTCTAGTAGATTACTGAATTTAACCATTGTAATTATTAATATTGTATCCATTATGTTTTGGGCAGATATAGATACAACATTTTCTGTCTGTATATCTCTCTGTGGACTTCCAGTAAACCTAAAAAATCCTAAACATGAAGTTTCCAGTGAAGTGAACTGTTTTATGTGTTGTGAATGCCTGGAAGGACAACTATACAAGTAATTGTACTATTGTGGATCATTACCGGCCATTCACTACCTACATTGTCTACGTATGCAGTAAGCAAAAGTTAAATCCAGCATATTTTTTAACATTATTCTCATCAATTTATGATTATCTGTGGCATGTCACTTGTGTCAGATAGGTGCAGGTCCCATCTCTGGGACCAACCTCTTTCTCTGGAATGGGCCCCTCAATGTGAAGGAGAGCACACCACGCAAGCATGACTGCGCTTCATTTACTTCTAGGGGAGTTCCAAAAATAGCCGAGCAATGGCTAGGTTATTTCTGGCAGTCCCAGAGAGGTGAATGGAGAGGTGGCCATACACTATACGCTCTCCATTCACTTTCATGAGGGTTTCAAAGATAGTCAAGCTCGCTTGCTTAGTTATTATCAGAACTCCAATAGAAGTGAATAGAGGGCATGTGTACATGTGTGATGCGCTCTCATTCACTCTGGGGGGCCCATTTGAAAATAGCAGTGGGTCCCAGAGGTGGGTTCTGAACTTGTATGACATTGGTGGCAATATGCCACCACTGTATGAGAAGATATAACTAGGGATCAGCAAACCCATGGATGTTCAAGTTTGGTCGAACTTTGTTTAAAAATTCGGTACAGGTACCCAAACTTGACCGCAAACCCAAACCCTACAGAAGTCAATAGGGACTGGAACTTTGGTGCTGTAAAATGGCTGTCAAATAGTCGTAGTAAGGGCTAGAAGGCTGCAAATGGAAGAAAAATGTGGGTAAGAGCAGGGACAGAAATATTGTGGGTGAATGTGGGTTGAACCAGGAGGCAGAGGTTTTGTGGGTTTTTTTATTTTTTTTTATTACTGTGCTGGAATATAATAACATCTGGGTGCAGCTGCTATACTTCTCTACTCTGCCCAAGGTACTGTACAAACAAGTCCTGTGGAATACATACCTGGTTCATTTTAATGAATGTGAGGTTGTCCATGTTGGCTGTGGACAGGCGGATGCGCCTGTCCATGATCATATCCCCTGTCATACTAAACACGCACTCCAACAATATACTTTCTGCAGGGCAGGCCAGCACCTCCAAGGGGGAAAGGGCAAGCTCAGGCCATATGTCCAATTTGGAGACCTAGAAGTTAAATGGGGCAGACCCATCAGTCAGTTTGTGCAGATATGTGTGCATATCCTCTTCCACCATGTTGCTGAAACACTGCCTCCTGCTAAGACGGTCCATATCACATGGTAGTGCTGGATGTTGTGGTGTGCTGACAATGCTTTTCCACATTTCCAACATGCTAACCCTCCCTTCTGAGCTGGTGCCGATGCCCCAGCCGCATTGGCAACTTCCTTTTCCTCCGCTTCGTGCTTCCACTGAGCCCCCACTGTCAGGTGGGAATACCATCAGTAGCACGTCTACCAGCATGCGCTTGTACTTGAACATCTTCCAATCATGATGTAGTGACAGAAGTAAGGACAGCACATTGTCCTTGTAGCGGGGATCCAGCAGGGTGGCCACACAGTAATTAGCACTGGTAAGAATGAGGAAAACTCGTCAGTCATCACACAGGCACTGCAGCATGTAGTCACAGGTGTGCCAGGCTGCCCAGAAGCAATGACAAGCTGTCCAAAGTGGGAGGATTATTGATTGCATTTTTCCAAGGAGGCATAGACATGGGATAGTAACGCTGGCCATGTTGGTGGAGTGCTCGAAACAGCGCAGCATGGCACACATGTCCCGCATGGAGGCCCACTTGGTGGTGACGTGGTGCTGTTCTGCACAGCGACTAACCCATGCGTGCTGCAGCTGAAACTCCACTATTGCCTGCTGCTACTCGAACAGTCTCTCTAGCATGTGGGAGTTCCACTTTGTGGCTATGTAGTGTATAAGGCGGTGAGCTGCAGCGCAGACAGGTGAGGGTGAGAGCAACGAAAGCATCTACAGATGTTCTGAAGTTTCTGCAGCAGTTCTGACATCTCAGGGTAATTTTTCAGGAACCTCTACACCACCAAATTCAGCACATGCGTCAGACAAGGTATGTTCGTCAAATCGGCTAGGTCCAGAGCTGCTATGAGATTTTACCCGTTGTCACACACCACCAGGCCGAGCTTGAGGATTAGCGGCACCAACCGCTCATTGACATCTTCTTCCATGCCAGCCCACAGCTGCTGTTATTTCCCCTTGGCTGTGCTGAAGTTGGTGGCGCAGATGTTGCACTGACGTGATGAAGAGGCAGTAGAGGAGGAACAGGAGGAGGAAGCGGAGTAGGAGGAGTAGTCAACAAGAGGCACCGAGAAACGTTCAGCAATCTTCAGTTGCAGCAGGACATGCGCCAAACCGCTTTTCTCCTCAGGCCTAGTGGCCACTACATTTACCCAGTAAGCAGTTAGGGAAATATAACGTCCCTGCCTGGGGTTACTGGTCAGTGCACCCTTGATTTTGTCCACCACTTGTTCATGCAGGGCAGGGTTGGCCCATCTGGAAAATTAGTGGGACAGCCACCATCATTAGATTTATAAAACTATCCGTTTCCACCAGATGGAATGTCAGCATTTCAAAGGCTAGGAATTTTAGAATGCTGGCATTCAGGGCTAGGGCTCGCAGGTGGGTAGGGGGGTAATTCCTCTTTCTCTCCAGTTTTTGGAGGATGGATAGCTGATCGTTTATATGGGCTGTCAGACTGTTACATAGTTACATAGTTAATACCAGGGGCGTAGCTATAGGGGGTGCAGAGGTAGCAGTCGCTACCGGGCCCAGGAGCCTGTGGAGGCCCAAAGACCCTTGTGCCGCATAAGAAGACACACAGAGCACTAAGGGAAGGGGGGCCCAAGCTGAACTCCTGCACCAGGGCCCATGAGCCTTTAGCTACGCCCCTGGTTAATACGGTTGAAAAAAGACATAAGTTCATCAAGTTCAACCAAGGGATAGGTGGGGATGCGAATCCCAGAAGGAAATAAGACTCAGATTTCGACACATTTTCATAAGCATTAATGTATATTAAGCAGTAATGTGTATATTAAGTATATTGTATAGTCCAATAAATAATCAGTCTTAAATTTTTAGTATTCTGCCGTGTAGTTGCTTATCACGTTATTTTACGGATTTAGGTAATAAGCTTAGGGCAAGGACCTCAAAGGTAGTGTTTTCTGAAATACTGCCTGTACCACGAACCACACAAGAAAGGCAACAAGAGATTAGGGAGGTAAACTAGTGGCTGAAGAACAGGTGTAGGAAGGTATAGGAAGGAGGGGTTTGGGTTCCTGGAGAACTGGGCCGACTTCTCTGTCGGCTACAGGCTCTATTGTAGAGATGGGCTGCACCTCAATGGGGAAGGGGCAGCTGTTGTGGGGAAGAAGATAGCTAGAAGGTTTGAGGAGTGTTTAAACTAGGGACTGGGAAATTACATAACAGGGGAAAATAGTGCAGATAGAGACCGGGGATGAGGTAATGCAACTGGGGAAGGAATGGAAGGAGGGACTGGAACAGTTCAGAAGGAAAGGTGTAGGATAAAAAATATACATAAACCTCTAAATTGTATGTACACTAATGCCAGAAGCCTGACTAATAAAACTGGTGACTGGACTTAGTATTAACCAATAGACATGACAGAACAACAGATTTGCAGGTTGGGGGACATCTGGGAAATAGTGATCTTAATATAATAACCTTCAAATTGTCATTCGAAAGAGTGTTTCTGCAGGGAGGAACAAAAATACCAAACTTAAAAAAAAAAAAAGGCCATAGTCCTAACTAACTGGGACAAAGCCACAAAATGGGATATTTTTAAAAGCATCCTAATATCTAATTGTGAGAGGTACATACCTTATGGGAATGAAACGTTAAGGAACAAGAAAAAAAACAATGTTGATAAATAGAACTATAGAGATGAGTAGAGATGAGCAAATCTATTTGTCGATTCGTTGATTCGTATTGAATCTTGAAAATTTTTAGCTGTGAAGCGAATCCGAATATTAAGTGATTTGCTTCAGCTTTGTACGTGTTTGCTACGTAGCTGTCCTATAAATTATACGCTATTGGTATGTATAAGTTACTCTATACGCTGGTGCGTACAAATTCAATTCATTAGCGAAATTTTACTGTTAGTTCGTTTATCGTGCGCAAAAGCCGGGGAAGAAAGCGGTCACCTGACCTAGTGGGCAGGGCTTGCTCTGATTTGCTAAGCCTTGGTAAGCAAGTGACGCATCACTTCTGCTGCGACTGCTGAGACAAACAGAAGCACTGTGTGTGAAGTTCTGAGACTATCAGACCTGTTTTGTGAAAACTGGGGTGTAATTGCTCTGGGAATCCATATTACACATATCAGGGATACTGCAGGGCAATTGCAGGGCCAGTTCAGGGCTAGTAGTTATTCAAGCAGGGAGAGAGAGACAGGGAGAGATAGGGAGAGACAGTGAGAGACAGGGACAAAGACAAAGACCAGCTGCAGGGCCATAGAGTGAATTGAAAAATATCTGGAATGGATAAGCAAAAGGGGTGCAGTTCCAGCCAGACTTTGAGCTATAAAAAAAGGAGAAGGTGGCACAGGGCAGAAGTGCCAAAGGACCTGTAGCCGGAGCATCTTCTAGTAGTATTCGCAATACTTGGCCGTTCTTCCACCAGGCTAACCCACCAAGGCACAAAATTGTAGTGGAAGAGAAAGTAGATGAGGTAGTGGAGTAGATGGCACGCTCATCTCAGTCTCAGCCAGATGATCTGCTGTCATCTGCTGATACAGTATCCATATGAAGCCAGGGGTCAGACTCAGAGTATTCCTCCTGCTCCACCATTCCTCTCCAGCAAACCCCTTCATTTTTTTAAGCAATTTGTACGCTTATGCGTACGTGTTCAAAAAGGTTGCGTACCTTTTTACCTGAACGCTCGTTATTAGTGCGCGAATGTTCGCTAAAAGCCATATAATTATGTATATTTTGTACGCAAATTTAACGAATCTATGGTAAACGCAAATTCAATGAATCTATGGTAAAAATTCAACGAATCTATGGTAAAAAGTATAAATCTGAAGGTGTTGGCCCCTTACAGAGTAATGAGGAGGGAGTTGCAGAGAGCGATGAGGAGAAAGCTATTAAATATTTTCTTCTCCACTGTGTTCACTGAGGAAAATAAACTGTCAGATGAAATGCAGAATATAAAAGTAAATTCCCCATTAAAATTGCCCTGTCTGACCCAGGAAGAAGTACAGCGGCGTCTTAAAAAGATTAAAATAGACAAATCACCAGGACCGGATGGCATACACCCCCGCATCCTAAGAGAATTAAGTAATGTCATAGCCAGACACTTATTTCTCATATTTAGGGCCCATTCAGACAGCCGTATTATTGCGGGCGCCCCATTCAAACTGCCTATACTTGTCCGCTGTCGCGGACAAGTATAGGACATGCTTTATCTTTATATGCCCGCTCCCATAGAGGTGAATGGGGCCGCATCTATTCCACAATATTGCAGAATAGATACGGCCCTATTCCTACAGTCGTGTGAATTGGGTCTT
The DNA here is from genome assembly GCA_900303285.1 of Rhinella marina. NCBI lineage: Eukaryota > Metazoa > Chordata > Amphibia > Anura > Bufonidae > Rhinella > Rhinella marina. Next base: position 105,675 of record ONZH01031050.1, read on the forward strand.
AAAGACTCTGTTGCCGGTATTCAAAAAGGGTCCAAAAACAGAGCCCATAAACTATAGGCCGGTAAGTTTAACATCTGTCGTGGGTAAACTGTTAGAAGGTTTTCTAAGAGATGCTATCTTGGAGTACCTCAATGAAAATAAGCAAATAGCTCCATATCAGCATGGCTTTATGAGGGATCGGTCATGTCAAACTAATTTAATCAGTTTCTATGAGGAGGTAAGTTCTAGACTTGACTGCGGCGAATCAATGTTGTATATCTGGACTTCTCCAATGCATTTGACACGGTACCACATAAAAGTTTAGTATATAAAATGAGAATGCTTGGCTTCAGGGGTGTAGCTAAAGGCTCATGGGCCCTGGTGCAAGAGTTCAGCTTGGGCCCCCCTTCCCTCAGTGCTTTGTGGCCAGGGGCAGGGAAGCACATAACCTCTGTGCTGACTGAGGCAAAAGTTGAAACAGCGCCACCTCCACCATGCCAAATTCTTGACCTAACCCCTTTGGTGTAGCTTGAACAGCATGCACTTTCTATAATACCAGTGTTTTCTTATGTGGCACAAGGGTCTTTGGGCCCCCTCAGGCTCCTGGGCCCGGTAGCGACTGCTACCTCTGCACCCCCTAGAGCTATGCCCCTGCTTGGCTTGGACTGGAAAAAATGTCTGTATGTGGGTAAGTGGCTCAGTGGTAACTGGCTCAGTGATAGAAAACAGAGGGTGGTCATTAACGGTACATACTCAGATTGGGTCACTGTCACTAGTGGGGTACCACAGGGGTCAGTATTGGGCCCTATTCTCTTCAATATATTCATTAATGATCTTGTAGAAAGCTTGCACAGTAAAATATCAGTTTTTGCAGATGACACTAAACTGTGTAAAGTAATTAAAACAGAAGAGGACAGTACACTGTTACAGATGGATCTGGATAGATTGGAGGCTTGGGCAGAGAACTGGCAGTTGAGGTTTAACACTGACAAATGTAAGTTTGTGCACATAGGAAGGAATAATGCAAGTCACCAGTACATACTGAATGGTAAAACACTGGGTAACACTGACATGGAAAAGGACCTAGGAATTTTAGTAAACAGCAAACTAAGCTGTAGAAACCAGTGTCAGGCAGCTGCTGCCAAGCTGCATAGATGCCCGTGATGAGAACATAGTCCTGCCACTTTACAAATCACTAGTCAGACCACACATAGAGTACTGTGTACAGTTCTGGGCTCCTGTGAACAAGGCAGACATAGCAGAACTGGAGAGGGTTCAAAGGAGGGGAAATAAAGTAATAACTGGAATGGGTGGACTACAGTACACTGAAAGATTATCAAATTTGGAATTATTCACTTTCGAAAAAATACGTCTGAGGGGAGATCTAATAACTATGTATAAATATATCAGGGGTCAGTACAGAGATCCCTCCCATCATCTATTTATCCCCAGGACTGTGACTGTGACGAGGGGACATCCTCTGCGTCTGGAGGAAATAAGGTTTGTACACAAACATAGAAGAGGATTCTTTATGGTAAGAGCAGTAAGACTATGGAACTCTCTGTCTGAGGAGGTGGTGATGGTAAGTTCACTAAAAGAGTTCAAGAGGGGTCTGGATGTATTTCTGGAGGGTAATAATATTACAGGTTATAGTTAGGCCTCATTCACACGTCCGTATTTGTGCACATCCTGGAAAACGGTCAGTTTTTTGCGGATCCGTTGTTCCGCTAAAAACTCAGTTTTTCCAGGACATCCGTTCCGTTTTTCCGTAAAAAACGGAAAGGATGTATCCATATGTCATGAATAACATCTGTACCTTTTCTTTTTTTTTCCTCCCCTCCTAGAACGGAATCCACAAATACGGATGACATGCGGATGCCTTTCCGCATATTTCCGCATTTTTTGCGGATCCATAGACTTTTATTGTGCTACGGACCGCAATTCGGGAGAAAAGTAGGACAGGAAGATTTCTTTATGCGGACTGTCGGAACGGACACCCGGATGCGCACACCACACGGTGTACTGTCCGCATTTTTTCGGGACCCATTGAAATGAATGGATCCGCATCCTATCCGCATAATTGTCTGCAAATGCGGAAACGGATGCGGAGAGGATGCGGATGCAAAATACGGACGTGTGAATGGGGCCTTACTTGAGATCGAATTTTTTCCCCCTACAGTGGGGAAAATTGGCTTCTACCTCTTGCAAATAACTTGCAGGATAACAGACTGAACTGGATGGACAGATGTCTTTTTTCGGCCTTATAAACTACGTTACTATGTTACTAATTATGCAGCCATATTGTTGGACATGTGTTTTCAGCGTCCTGCTCCAGAGACTGTCTTGCATACTGTGTAAGTTTGTATCAAGCACTGTTGCACTTACTTGATAATCCACAGGTTGTGATTTATTGGTTATTTCACTTACTTGCTGGCATCTATGTCCGGTTATATGCCTTGCCCGCTGATATCTTTCTTAGCGGCCATAGGAAGGAGTGAGTACGCTCCAAAAAGCATCTGGTATATATTGTTAATATTTTTATTTGCATGCACTTATCTTTTATGAAGGAACCCAGTGGAGGGACCAACTTGCATTTTAATTTGAAAGACTATCAGAGAACAAAAATATAATCACAGCTGTCAGCAGAACATTGCCGTGGTTCTTTCAGCATATTGCATTTGCTAAGTTGGATTTGAAGCGGCAAAGTACCGCAATCTGTAACCCGATACAAGATATCAGCGGGGAAGGCATTTAACCCGACATAGGTGCCAGCTGGTAAGTGACATAACCAACAAGTCACAACCTGTGGATTATCATGTAAGTGCAGCAGAGATTATATTCATACAAACTTACACAGTGTGTGAGACAGTTTCCAGAGCAGGACGCTGAAAACACGTGTCCAACAATATGGCTGCATCACAATAATGCCATAGGGAACCACAAGGCAAAATACTAGAAATACAAGACTGATTATTTATTGAACTATACAATATATTTATTATGTGTCATGAATTCAGTATAAGGATAAAAATCAAGTAGATGATTCTGGACTCTATCTAATATAATCAATTTATTTATTATAATCAACTAGTTGAGATACAGTGAAACCTCCCAAGCAGACCACTTCTATGAGAAGACCCCCCCCCCCTTCCCGACCGATTTTTTTTGCGACCGATTTTCCCCCAATGCATTTCTATGGCCAATGCCTCTCTTTTAGCAGACCACCCCCTGATCCGACCCCCGACCGCACTTTTTGTGCATATTTTGTTGTTGGAAACCCCCCTATAAAGACCAGAAGCAGAGAACACATACCGATATCATCGCTGACAGGTGCCATAATGCAGGAGGAGGATAGAGGAAGCTAGCGCGGGAGCCGGACGACACATCATTGGAGAGCAGAAGAAGGAGGCGTGGCTATCTCACTGAGAGGAAGAAGACAGCGCCATAGCGTTTAGGCCGAGGGACCACGCAAGCACCAGGAGACTGTAAGTTCTACAGTACTGTACTGTACAGTGCCCAGGGGATGTCATCAGGGGGATCAGGAAAGTCAGGGGGGCCTAGATGGGAACCAGGGATGTTGGGGGTATCTATCATCGCGACCAGGAACGTCATAGGAGGCCATATTGATTGCAAGAGATGCTATGGGGGGCCATATTGGGGACCAGGGATGCTATGGGGGGGCCATATGAGGACCAGGGATGCTATGGGGGGGCCATATGAGGACCAGGGATGCTATGGGGGGCCATATGGGGACCAGGGATGCTATGGGGGGCCATATGGGGACCAGGGATGCTATGGTGGGCCATATGGGGACCAGGGATGCTATGGGGGGGCCATATGGGGACCAGGGATGCTATGGGGGGGCCATATGAGTTTCAGGGATGCTATGGGGGGGGCCATATGAGGACCAGGGATGTCAGAGGGGGCCATATTGATTACAAGAGATGCTATGGGGGGGCCATATGGGGACCAGGGATGCTGTGAGGGGGAACATATGAGGACTAGGGATGCTATGGGGGGCCATATGAGGACCAGGGATGCTATGGGGGGGCCATATGAGGACCAGGGATGCTATGGGGGGGCCATATGAGGACCAGGATGCTATGGGGGGGCCATATGAGGACCAGGGATGCTATGGGGGGCCATATGAGGATCAGGGATGCTATGGGGGGCCATATGAGGACCAGGGATGCTATGGGGGGCATATGGGGACCAGGGATGCTATGGGGGGCATATGGGGACCAGGGATGTCAGAGGGGGCCATATTGAGGACCAGGGATGCTATGGGGGCCATATTGGGAAGCAGGGATGATATGGGGTGCCATAATGGGGACCAGGAATGGCAGGAGACAGACAATACTGTATGTAGCACTGTTATGAAAACCCTTAGTGTGGGCCATTGTACTGTACTGTGCTGTATCGTATCACAACAGGTCTCCATTTAGTACAAGAGAACAGTGCTGCCCGTGAATTTGCTGTACCACCAGAAAATTTGTGGGACTGGACCATTGGGGATTAAGACTGTGCAATTCAGTACAGCACTACTGGAGAACCACTGCATGGTAAGCACCATATGATATTGGTCACTGAGATGCTGGGTTGTTCAGTACTGCACTGCTAAGACTCTTGTTTTTCTGTGTCAACAGTTTAGGGTGACCAAATTCCTGCATGCTGTAATACTATACAGTACAAGAGAATTTGCTGCACTGAAGGTCTGAAAATCAAGAAGACAGCACCTGGTAAGGATCATGGTGTACTGAACAGTGTAATGCCAGGGTATACCTAACACTATTTCACATGCATCTAATGAAAGGGCATAGGAAGCATGTGGAATAGTGAAAGGAGGTGGTGAGAAAAACAAGCAACCACAACAGTTTGAATTTGCCTTTTAGGTCTACTGTATACAGGCAAGACCATCAGCTATGGAGAGTTCAAGGGCCAAAAGAAGACTGTCCATTTTAACCCTACGTGATAGAATTGCTGTGATAAAGAAGAGTGATGACGGAAAGTCACAAAGGAAACTTGCAGAAGAGTTTAAGTGTAGTAAAACACAAATTCAAGCTACCCTTGTTAACAGAGACCTGTTTCTAAAACAATGGGAAGAAAATGCAAATGAAAATGTAAAACGAAGACGGTGGCAGCCATATGAAGAGGTGAACAAGGCAGTATTGGAATGGTTCCACCATGCACACAGACAAAATTTTCCTTTAAGTGGCCCAATGCTGCAAGATAAGGCTTTACAGTTTTCTACACAACTAGGGATTCAAGACTTCCATGCTAGTAACGGATGGCTGAATAAATTTAGAACATGCCACAACATAATTTTCCGTACTGTTTGTGGTGAAAGTGCAGAGGTGAACGTAGATGATGTTAATGGTTGGAAGGAACGTCTCCATACTATAACTGCAGGTTATGCTGACAGGGACATCTACAATATGGATGAAACTGGACTCTTTTTCAAAGCTATCCCAGACAAGACTTTAATTGTAAAAGGTGACCAGTGCAAAGGTGGGAAGTTAGCGAAACAAAGATTGACCATAGCCTTATGTGCCAACCTCTGTGGAGAAAAGGAGCGGCCAATAGTAATCCATACTGCTGTTCGCCCAAGGTGCTTTCAAAGGATAGACCTCTCCACGATGGGTATGTACTGGTTTGCCAATAGAAAAGCATGGATGACATCTGACATCTTTCGTTCATGGTTAGTGAAACTAAATGAAAGGATGTGGCAGCAGAACAGAAAAATTCTACTTTTTGTAGATAATGCTCCCTGTCACTGCAAAGAAAATCTGACACATGTGGAACTTAAGTTCTTTCCAGTAAATACCACGTCATGCCTGCAACCAATGGATCAAGGGGTTATCTGTTCCTTCAAGATTCACTACAGAAAGAGACTCATGAGATCTACGATTGCCAAAATGGATGAAGTCACGTCAGTACACATGTTAGCTAAATCGATCACTGTTTCTGATGCACTGAGCTGGGTGAAGAGTGCTTGGGCCGATGTAAAGGCTGACACTATTAATAAGTGTTTTCTAAAGAGTGGCTTTAAGTCAGCAGTTGATTTGGAGGACTTTGTCTCTGATACTGATGAAACAACTGAATCTCTTAACCATCTCAATCACCTCGCACAGGCTGCCAATGTGACCATTGACTTGGAACACATTGACGAAGATGTTGAATGCTTCAATACTGGTGACAACCTGGATTCTCTGGTAGTGATGGGAGACAGTGATTCTGACCCTGAGGATTCTGATGGGCTGCCTCCTCTTCCTCAAGAGGAACCAATAGCATTAAACGATGCTCTTTTAAGTGTCAGAAAGCATAAATTGCTTGCTGCTGAACTGGGCAATCAGTCACTGATTGACTCACTGGTTCAAGTGGAGAGAGAGTATGAAAATGTAATTGTGGCTAAACGTTTACAACGTTCAAAGCAAGCATCCATCATCAGTTTCTTTGAAAGAAACAATTAAAACATGTTCTCTACTGTATACTGTAGTGTAATTTAACCTGTGACTCCCCAGTTTGTATACTGAGAGCTACAGGTAGAAGAGCCCTGCAGTAGTGTACTGTATACAGATGTTTAACCTAAGTTTCAAGATGAAAGGAGTTCTCCAGGCAAAATTTGTAGTAGGCCTATCCTCAAGAAAGGTTGTCAATATCAGATTAGAGAGGGTCTGACACCTAGCACCCCCACTGATCAGCTGTTTGCCAGAACTATGCTGCTGGTATACACAATGAAACAGAACAGGAAGCAGACAGCTCCATACACTGAGTAGTGGCCAAGATCAGGTACTGAAGCTCAGCTCCTATTGAAGTGCATAGTTGCTGAGCTTCAGTACCTGATCTTGGACACTACACAGTGTATGGAGCTGTCTGCTTCCTGTTCTGTTTCATCGTGTACACCAGTAGCACAGCTCTGGCAAACAGTTGATCAGTGGGGGTGCTAAGTGTCAGACCCTCACCATCTGATAATCATGACCTTTCTTGAAGATAGGCAACAATTTGTTTTGCCTGGTAAACACCTTTAAGTGTTAGGTACAAGTGCAGGGAGTGAAGGCTGACATGTAAAATTACCTGTGACTCACCAGCTAGTACATGTCCATTGATACACTAAAGAATCACCGGAATAAGTGCATAGCTATAGGTAACGAGCAGTACTGTGTAATACAGGTTCAACTTAAAGGAAAGCTTCATATGAGAGTACAACCTGTAGACACGGACAGACAGGTCACAGGTTTGTTCTGATAACTGTTTGTAACGTTCTAAAATTGTCATTTTCTTTTGTAGCCAAAGAACTATAGAGGTGGTGCCAAGCGATAGCTTCCAGCCTGGGCACTATACTGTATGTCAATCGATGACAGTAGGGTAAGAGGGGGAGACTGCATTTGTTCTTGCTGCAAAGGAAAATGATGACTTTATAACTTTACAAACAGAATGAAAAAAGGTATGGTCAGTCTTATCTCCCTATGACCTGAAAGGAGAAGTCCAGGCACAGACATCTCCTGTCCTATAGAAACGGGAATGCACGGGGAAGGAGTTCCCCATGCTTTCCCGAGCAACCGGGCAGTGACACCATGGCACTGGCTGGTAGCGCTATTACAGCACAGTCAGGAAAGCATGGGGAACTCCTTCCCCATGCATTCCTGTTTCTATAGGACAGGAGATGTCCATGACTGGACTTCTCCTTGAAGCGTTACATGTTCCTGTTTAATGTTAAATGACTTTTTGTTTTTATTACAAAAAAAAAATCATATACAGTACTGTACTGTACCCACAGCAAAGGAGTTACAGTATATACAGTAGTACTGTATTCAGCTCCAGGAATAGTTTTAGGGCTGGGGAATACTTCCCATATTTGTTGATGTACAAACAAGCTCATAATACAGTACTGTTTGCTGTATGAATGTTGTCTCATTAAACACGTTAAAATACATGATTGTGTGCTCTATCATCATTATTTATGTTTAAATGTATACTGCACATGTTCCTGCTTCAATTAGACACTTCATTCTGCATTTTCTATACTTTTTTCTTTGACTAGACCACCCCCATAAAAGACCGATTTTTTTGTGCAAAAAAGGGTGGTCAGCTCATAGAGGTTTCACTGTATTTCTAAACAGCAACAAACACAGCTTCAATGAATTCATTTTTGCACTCCCAGGAAATATCTGTATTGGATTCATGAATTGATTATTATTATTTTGTTATTATTATTTTTTATTGTTTAGTAAACAAAAATATCTGCGGATTACATGCAATCATGAGGATCATAAATATGTATTAATATGTATGGTATATAATCATGTTGTGTATTGATATGTATTAAATCAGGTCAATAAATAATTGATACAGGTAAGGGCTTGTTCACATCACCGTTAGGGATTCCGTTCTAGCTTTCCGTTATAACATCGTTATAACAGAAAATAACAGAATCCATAGGACGGAAAACAAATTCCTGTCGACAAAACTTTGGTTTCCGTTCAGCATAACGGAAACCAGACGGATCCGTTATGCTTTCCCATAGGCTTCTATTATGACGGATCAAAACGGAATGCCTCTTAAAGGTGTCCGTTTTGATTTCCGGCCTATGGATTCCGTTATTTTCCGTTATAACGATGTTATAACGGAAAGCTAGAAAGGAATCCCTAACAGTGATGTGAACAAGCCCTAAATGATACGAATTGTCATCAACCAATCTAATACACTTAGTTTTTACCCTTGATTATTTTTATTTATTTATTATTATTTTTTTTATTTTTTTGAGTAATAAATTGTTATTTTAATTCAACCATACTAGTGGAATATTTTATGTAAATATCCAGGCAGTTCCAATAAGAGGTGTGCCTATCATTCTATACAAATGTATCAAATTCTAATATTGGCTTAGGTGAGCCTTTGATAGTGCACTCTCGTTTTGTGCAAAGGAAGATCGTGTGAGCCTTCTCATCGACATATTTGTATATTTTATTACAGTGTCACGGATGCAAAGGAGGTGTTTTGCACTCCAAAAAATGGGTTTACCCACAGAATTAACTATTCTACTTCAGTGGCATGGATAAGAAGAAGGTATTTTGTGCCAAAAAAAATGTTGTTTATGTCACCGACAGAATGAACAGACTGATTAACTATTCTATTACAGTGTCGCTGATGCAAAGAAGGTGTTTTACAACCCACAGAATTAACAGACTGATTAACTATTCTATTACAGTGTCACGGATGCAAATTAGGGGTTTTGCACACCAAAGATGGGTTCATGTCACCAATAGAGTTGATCGAATCCTAAAATATTCGGGGATTCGGAATTCGGCCCGAATTTTCCGCGGGATTCGTGGGTTCGAGCCGAATCCCGAATCCCATTAAAGTCTATGGGAGACCCGAATATTTTTGCAGGGGCCAAAGGTTCTGCATAGTCAAGTTTGCCCCAACATGTGAAAACCTCAGAAAAAGATGGAAACACCTTGGAAATGGATAGGAAACACCAGGGGCAGCATGTAGGGATGCCTCTGAGGCTCCCTAATTGCACCATTTTTACTAAATCTGGCCAATAGTCTGGTGATGACCCCAAGGCAATTTTCAGGGACACGGTAATGGTGACCCACTTAAAAATGCTGCCTGACAACCTGGCAGTGAACCCCTGATTGTCTGTCTTTCAATAAGATTGCAGTGTAAAGCATGGTGGTGAGCCTCAGTATGACTTTTTGGATGGAGATTGCATGTGGTCACGTACTCCCTGGAACCCCATAGTCACCCCTTCTCTGATGTGCTACCCCAGAACATTCTCTGCCCCAATTCGCAAGACCTTTTGCAGTCTCAGTGTGCTGACAGTGGGGATTTACCAGTGTTGTCTGAGGAGGTGGTGGACAATGGCGAGACAAAGGTGTCGGGGGGTGAGGTAGTTGAAAGTAGTGTAGCACGATATATCGAAAACTCGGTGCGGTTTCGGTACCTAGTGCGGTACCAAAGCTTGATACCGAGTTTTCTTGCCATCCGATACATAGAACATGGCGCGCGCATCACTTTAATGCGGTTGCCATGTTCTAATATCTGCCGCGCTGCCAGGGCCGGATTATAATTGGAGCATCTGGAGCTACTGCTCCAGGCCCCCGCTCCAATGATTTCATGGGGAGCCCCGCGCCCCCCTCAGACCTCAGATCAGCACACCCAGCCACTTTAAAAAAAGCATACTTACCTGTTCTGGCCGTCGCTGTCCTCAGGTTCCGCGCTCCACTGTGTTCCCTGTCAGGTCATAAGTGCGCGCCGGCAGGGAACACAGTGGAGCGGGGAGCCTGAGGACAGCGGCGGCCAGAACAGGTAAGTATGCTTTTTTTTAAAGTGGCTGGGTGGGCTGATCTGAGGTCTGAGGGGGGCCACAAGACGCTGGTCTGAGGGGGGCACAAGACGCTGACCTGAGGTCTGATGGGGGCACATGGGGGCACATTGTGTTGATCTGAGGTCTGAGGGGGGCCACAAGATGCTGACCTGAGGTCTGATGGGGGCACATTGTGTTGATCTGAGGTCTGATGGGTGCAAAGACGCTGACCTGAGGCTGATGGGGGCACAAGACGCTGACCTGAGGTTCTGATGGGGGCACAAGACGCTGACCTGAGGTCTGATGGAAGCACAAGACGCTGACCTGAGGTCTGATGGGGGCACAAAACGCTGACCTGAGGTCTGATGGGGCACAAGACGCTGACCTGAGGTCTGATGGGGCACATTGTGTTGATCTGAGGTCTGATGGGGGCACAAGACGCTGACCTGAGGTCTGATGGGGGCACAAGACGCTGACCTGAGGTCTGATGGAGGCACAAGACGCTGACCTGAGCTCTGATTGGGGCACATTGTGTTGATCTGAGGTCTGATGGGGCACAAGAACGCTGATCTGAGGTCTGATGGGGGCACAAGACGCTGACCTGGAGGTCTGATGGGGGAACAAGACGCTGATTTGAGGTCTGATGGGGGCACAATGTGTTGATCTGAGGTTTATTATCCCTGTACAGTGACATCACTGTGTGTATTATCCCTGGACTTTGACATCACTGTGTTTATTATCCCTGTACTGTGACATCACTGTGTTTATTATCCCTGTACGGTGACATCACTGTGTTTATTATCTCTGTACTGTGACATCACTGTGTTTATTATCCCTGTACAGTGACATCACTGTGTGTAATATCCCAGTACTGTGACATCACTGTGTTTATTATCTCTGTACTGTGACATCACTGTGTTTATTATCTCTGTACAGTGACATCGCTGTGTTTGTTATCCCTGTACAGTGACATCGCTGTGTGTATTATCCCAGTGCAGGAAGAGGTAAGTGGTCTGTGTTTGTGTGTTTGTTTTCTATTTTTCAGGGTCGTGAATGCAGAGGACTACGTCGGATTCGGTGGACTACGTCGGACCAGCTTTTTTTTTTTTTTTTTTTTAATAAAATGGTCAAACAGGGGTCTGGGGGAGTGTTTATTTCAATAAAATGTTTTATACTTGTGTGTGTGTATTTTTTTTTACAATACTACAGTTTTAGTAATTAGGGCTATCTACAGGAGGCCCTGATTACTAATACTGGGCTTAGTGCTTGCCGGTATGGCAGGCCAGCACTAACCCCAACATCTATTACCTCGGCAAAAAAGGGGGGGACCCCACGCCATTTTTTTACAAAAATAATTAAATAATTTTAAAAAAAATGGCGTGGGGTCCCCCCCTTTTTTCCTTCGCCAGCCAGATACAACCAGCAGCGGCAGCCTGGCACTACCAGGGTGGGAAGGGACACGGTTATTGGCCCTTCCCAGCCTAATGGTACCAGCTTGCAGCCGCCCCAGAGCCAGACCCTCAATTTAGAAGGTCCGGTCCTGCGGGTACCTGGCTCTTCCCGGCACCTCTGGTGGCGGTGGGTGCCGAGGTAATAGATGTTGGGGTTAGTGCTGGCCTGCCATACCGGCAAGCACTAAGCCAAGTATTAGTAATCAGGGCCGTCTGTAGATAGCCATAATTATTACTAAAACTGTAGTATTGTAAAAAAAAAATACACACACACAAGTATAAAACATTTTATTGAAATAAACACTCCCCCAGACCCCTGTTTGACCATTTTATTAAAAAAAAAAAAAGCTGGTCCGACGTAGTCCACCGAATCCGACGTAGTCCTCTGCATTCATGACCCTGAAAAATAGTAAACAAACACACAAACACAGAACACTTACCTCTTCCTGCACTGGGATAATACACACACCGATGTCACTGTACAGGGATAATAAACACAGTGATGTCACTGTACAGGGATAATAAACACTGTGATGTCACAGTACAGAGATAATAAACACAGTGATGTCACAGTACAGAGATAATAAACACAGTGATGTCACAGTACAGGGATCGGCGTCTCGTGCCCCCATCAGACCTCAGGTCGGCGTCTCGTGCCCCCATCAGACCTCAGGTCGGCGTCTTGTGCCCCCATCAGACCTCAGGTTGGCGTCTCGTGCCCCCATCAGACCTCAGGTCGACGTCTCGTGCCCCCATCAGACCTCAGGTCGGCGTCTTGTGCCCCCATCAGACCTCAGGTCAGCGTCTTGTGCCCCATCAGACCTCAGATCAGGGTCCCCCCCCCCTTAGACCTCAGATCAGCCCACCCAGCCACTTAAAAAAGCATACTTACCTGCCCTGCCGCTGCCATCAGGTTCCGCGCTCCACTGTCTTCCCTGCCGGCGCGCACTATGGCCTGACGCTGCGTCAGGTCATAGTGTGCGCCGGAAGGGAAGACAGTGAAGCGTGGGAGCCGAGGACAGCAGCAGCGCGGCAGGACAGGTAAGTATGCTTTTTTTAAGTGGCTGGGTGGCTTGGGGCCTACCGGAGGATCCTCCGGTCCTCTGGTGGGCCAGTCCGACACTGTACAGGTGTATATTTAGGTCACATGTCACTGCCAGCCAATCACTGCTGGGGAGGTATAGGGGCTGTTACATCACAGCAGGCGTTCCCACAGGCTTCCCTTTGATGCTGATTGGCTGAAAAAAATGTGCATTTCAAACTTGCAGTGACGCACGAATAATCACGAGTCCGCGCTGCCCCGGGATGCCGAGCCGAGCCGAAGCGGGCAATATTCGTGCGAATCACGAATATTGGCGCTTCGATTCGCTCATCACTAGTCACCAACAGAATTAACAGACTGGTTATCGATTCTATTTCCTTGTCACAGATGCAAAGGATGTGTTTTGCACCCCCCAAAAATGGGTATAAGTCACCAACAGAATTAACAGCCAGATTAAGTATTATATTTCTGTGTCACGGATGCAAAGAATGTGTATTTCACTGCATAAAATGGCTATAGGTCACCCATAGAGCTAACTGCCAGATCGAAAGCCTAACACTGTCCCTCACTGCAGCTGCGTCCTGTCCCTACACTAGTTAGGGCAGAATGGCGATGCAACATGTGGTCCGGCATTTATGCAGGCAGGGTCACGTGCTGTGCCAGGCCAATCACAGCCATGCCAATTCTAGGCATGACTGTGATGGCTTCAAAGTTCCCACAGCTTAAAAGCTTGTGGATTGACTGTGCTGCAGCCTTTCAACAAGCTTTATTTATCATCCGAACACTGCACCCGAACATGGACTTCCGCGGCAAAGTCCATGTTTGAATGCCCAGACTCTGCAATGTTCGGCACGAACATAAACATTCTGGTTTGGGTTGCTCATCCCTAGACATAACCACTTTAAGGAAACTGCACATTTGCACATCTGTTTCAGTAACTGCTAAATAATACTATGAAGAGAAGCATGAACATGTGTGGAATCTCAATATTTATTCTATGCCATGATATTATGCCCTGTGTTGTTCATGAAAACATCCACTAACAAAATGCAGCTCTTTCTCAGCCATAACCCATCCATATATTATATAGTCAGCCATTCATTTGAATTTCTACCATGCTTCTCTCCTGCTACTGAGGAAAAGTCTTATTTTCAAATCCAAACTCTCCTCCAGTGCATTAACTTATTAGTAGTCTTATTCCAGCATCATTGTATCTTTTCAAACTATCACTGACCACTGGTGTCTATCAAAATGTGGAATCATTACACCCATCCTCAAGAAGCCATCCCTAAACCTAATTGCACTACTTTCATTGTATAAAACCTCTTAGAATAACATGTCCCCATTGAACCGTCCTTTCACCTCTCATCCAATTCACTGTTTGACCAAGTATCTGACTTCTGACACCAACATTGAGCTGAAACCATCCTAATCAAAGTCACTAGTGATAGCAAAGTCAGTAATGATCTGCTAAGGCAAATTACATTCCTTTGATCTCCCTCTTCTTGAAGTGTCTTTAGACACAGTTAACCACTCCATCTTAAAAACTATGTTCCCTTAACATGACATATTTTGTCCTCTCCTCATACCTCACCAACTCAAAATTCAGTGTCTCTCCCCTGACACATAATTTCCTCATCTTATTCTCTTTCTATTGGTGTCTTTTGAGGCCCTATCGTGGGACTCTAACTACACTCTATCTACAGTATATCTTCTGTCTGAAACAGTTCATAGAGTCCCATGGTTTCCATTACCATTTTTAAGCTTATGACTATGAAATTTATGTCTCTGGGCCACATGTTTCCTCTCTGCTATCCAGAATGTCTATCAGCTATATTGTCCTTTTCTTTCCTCCTGCTTTGTAAAGCTCAACAGGGAGAAAACAGACTTAATCATCTTTCCCCCATCTCACTCTCCTCCTCCACTAGAGCTATAAATCACAATTACTGCTTCCACATTTTTCCCAGTCTCACATGTCTGCTGCCTTGGGATAACATTTTATTTTACCTTGTCTGTTAAACCACACATCCTATCCCTTACCACTCCCTTCTGCTTCCAACTAAATAAGGATTTCTTGTAACTGTTCTTTCTTCAACAGTGAGTCAACACAAATGCTAATACATGTCCTTATCATCCTCTGAATAGGCCACTGCAACATCTTGGGGCCTCCGATTTAATACTCTTGAGACCCTACTATTTGGCCTTAACTCTGCTGTCCAGTAAATCCAACCATCCCCTCATTTTCCTTCACCACTCCCCCCTGCCAGTCCCTTCACTGGCTATCAATTGCCAAGTGAATTCAGTTAAAAATATTAACAACATGGATGGCTCTCCACAACTTGTCCCCTCCATACATCTTTGACTTAGTCTCCTTTAATGTACCCCTAAATCTTTCCCCAATCCTCAATAGATCTTTACTCTCTTCATGTCTGTTCCTCACACAATCGCCTCCAAGATTTCTCACATGCATCCCCCATACTCTTGAATCTTAAGCACCAGAACATTAGACTTTCTCCCACAATCCAAACTTTCCAAAACAACCAGAAAATCCAAAGCTTCAGGAAAGCCTGCAATATACAATAACCCTCCTGCCACTATTCTATCATCTGAACAGCTTCTTCCTTCACCCGCTGTCTTCTCTCTGTCATCCAGTTTATGCACATTTATTGTACTTGTTTTTATATAGTATTATACTTTGTCTCTGCACCATTCAGCTGTAGTTTCTCCTGGTAATAACAACTAAGATACCGGTGGAGGACTTGGGAAGCCCTGGAATGGGAGCCACAGGGTATCAGTAAGTTGAGTATTACTTATTTTACTTCTTTACACTATTCTGAGAGTGAATTATGTCAACTCTATAAATTATCTAGTATTGAAAATAAAAAAGTCCAATATATTAAACAGAGATTGTGTCTTGATTACTGTAATCCAAATGATTGATTGCTTTTAATTATAAATCTGCTCTACTCCATATTAACTAACCATTATTTCCCATATGTTAAAGATATCCATATATAATTGTATAATTTATTGTCTGGTAAGAGCCATAATGTTAATGTCTATTGATAAATTGCAAATATATTTGTAAGTTATAATCTATCTTTTCATGACACCCGTTACTAACAGATACTTAACAGTCTAGAAAAAAATCAACTAAAATGCTGTCCATACCATAACATTTTTACATGCATGTATCATCAAAATTCAGTTTTCGATGTTTTTACACAAAAAGAATGAAATAAATAATTTGAGGGTGATTTTCTTCAGATAACTTACATCCCGAATTTAATAAGGGATTATAAATCAGAATGGTTGCTTATGAATTTCATTAAAGGTATTTGCCCTGTCCAGCCTTATTATAATACATACTGTAAATTACCAGGCTGCAGTACATGATGGTAGATGACCTGCTACTTCTAAGATTTTATATCTATACATGAGCAAAAGTGAACATGATTGACCAAGGCTTACCAAATCTACAAACTTTAGTCTACAAGCTCCAGAATTCTTTGTATTTGTCACTTTGATCTCATTGAAAGAGGGCATTTAAGAAAACTGAAACAAAATGTAAAAAAGAAAGGCATTATGAAGTTCTGAAATTAAAACCATTAAAGTTTATTCAAACTTCATATTTGAGAGAGTATATACTACATGCAAAAGGACCAGGAAGCAAATGGATTGTAAATACTCCTACTGCTACAATACCTTGGCAGTGTGAATTCACAGATGCTCAATGTTCAGAAAAAATGAATTGACCTATTTTTCAAGGTAGAGGATCTCCTGCAAAAATTCTGATTATAATTTTTTTACTGTAAATAGTGCTGTTTTTCACATTAGTATTCTGAACTATCAACAGATATGATTTGCTTTCCCAGTTTGTCCATAAATATATTGGCATTGTCCATTTTGTTTTTGCTCAGGATTAAAAAAAGTGTTACTGTTCCTGGATTTTGATAACAAGTGTCATTTTGTCATGATTAGAAAGAATCTGAGGTGAGCATCAAACATTAAGGTTTTTCTATCAACACAATGCAACATGTGCATAACTGAGCATAATGGATGCTTAAAATATAGGGTCTGTTTGTTTTGTGTGTTTTTTTCTGTTCTTCTGAAGGATCAGAAGAATGGAAAACAAAACGGTGATGCGAACCCGGCCTTAGAATAAAATATCACAAAAAAGTATTGGTATCCCTATAATAATAAAGAGTACAATATAATTCAGACATACATACATTATGGTGATTGGTAAATGGTGCAATTATCCTGTTTATTTAGTGTTATGCCTATGAAGAAAATAGCTTTTTTAAGCACTGAAAATTCAGCCCTTCCAACACAGCAGGTTAGTAGTGTCATGGTAACTCTTCTGCCTGCCATGTGTAAGTTCTGGGGTTTAAATCGTGATCAAACCTGTTAATTAATTTCTTTGATAAAACTCTATGTGCTGAAAGAGTGTCCCTCCCAAGTGCAGCTTCATTAGTATTCACTGAAATACTGGCTTGAAGGGTTAGGAAAATCTGATACCTGATGCAACAGACACTCCTCATAAGAATTGTGCTGGGATGTTGACACAGGGTTGAGGTCACAGATTACTGTATGCTGGAGGAGTCAAAATGCATTCAGAACTTCATCATCTGATTTCTACACTGCAATAAGCTTTAATTCTGGAACAATAATAATAATAATAATAATAATAATAATTTCATTTGTTTTTTTAATATTATTTAACTAAAAATAGTCTTATACATGAATAAACACTACTCACTGCCACAATTAAAACTTTTATAATATTATAGGTACACTTAAAATCTTTTAAACTACCATGCCTTGTCAGTGAAACTCAGGTGGGAACTAGACTATGGAGGCCTCAGGGTGATTGAGGCAAATTTTCTCTTCACTCTCTGTTTACTCTTGTCTCAGTTGTTAAAGGGGTTGGCCACTTTCTAGTGATTTTTGACCAATGTGTATGTAGGATGGCTATATGACACTTACTAATATAGCCATTGTTGCTATTCTGTGCCGCTTGCCATATTTCATAAGTCATGCCCCCTTTTTACGCAAATCTTCTGCACTGTCTGCATAGAGATCCTGTCCATAAGATTGCCACTGATGGAAGGTCATGTGACCAAGCAAAAATAATTTTAGACATGGCACTCAGCCTTTTCCACGCAAATACACTGTACCTGCCATCTGTATTTACCCTGTTGGGAGTTTAGTTTTATAGACAAGACCTCTGTGTGGAGAGCACAAAAGACTTGGCCAACAAGGGAGAATACCTTAAGAAATATAGAAAATGGTGTACTAATTCAACAGAAACTATACTAGTAAGTGCCACACGGTCAGCATTGGTCAGCAGTAGCCAGAAAGTGGCCAACCCCTTTAATGATATTTAGGCTTGGGCGAATCGAGCTTCGGATCAGAGATCCAAAGTTGAATTGTTCAAACACTTCATTTTAATGCTCTCAGAGACCTGTCTCCGTACAGCATTAAAGTATATTGTCAACGTGGAGGCAAAATTTGTTTGAGCCGAAGACGTGCGAGACTTCAGTGAATGAACTCTGTATTCAATTCTGCATCTTTAAAAGCATTTAAAATTAGGAATCCGAAATCAGGTATGATATTGAGGTACTAATGTTTTTAAAGATGCAGAAATGAATACCAAATTCATTCACTGAAGTCGCACGCGACTTTGGCTGAAATTAATTTTGCCTCTACGGAGGCAGTACACTTTAATGTTGTACAGAGACAGCATTAAAATCAAAGGGGGTCATTTATGAAACAGGTGTAAAGTAGAACTGGCTTACTTGCCCATAGCAACCAATCAGATAATTTCATTTTGGAATATAAATGAAAGGAGCCAGTTCTAATTTACACCAGTTTGATAAAGCTTGACCAAGTGTTTGACCAAACTGACAAAAATCAATGATCCAAAGCTTGATAATAAAGTAATTGGACACCTCCTAGAGAAACCCTGACTCCAGTTCTGACTAACGACAAGTATGAACAGGCCTTCAAGGTAGGTGAGTTCATACGCAGGATACTTAGGACCCTATCTGCCCCTAGAGGACCCTGAAGCTAATGTCAGGAACCTGGATGAACAGGAGTCTCCGCTCAGGCCCAATCACCAAACACAGGGAAGGGATACACTCAAGTAATACAAAATACAAAAGGGAAAGAGGACACTTAACTTTCCAGAAGCTAATGGCCGCAACTAGAACTCCGCTGAGAACCCAAACACAAGCAGACCACAGAGACAACTGAAAGTATAAACCCCACAGCATAGTGGGAGAAGCAACAATAAATAGGGAAAGATAAATGATTAAACATCTACACCTGAAAGGGGGGGGGGGTGGTGAATGCCAGCAACAACAAAAAACCAAAATGAAAACATGTCACATCAAACCACATGTTGCCAGCCTCACTGACCTCCTGCTACCTGCCGCAGGAATTTTCTTTATGTGTCTGTTTTGTTTTTTTTTGCAGACCGTATGCAGAACCATTCACTTGAATGGGTCCACAAAAAAAACTGAAGTTACTCTGTGTGTATTCCGTTTCTGTATGTCCGTATTTCCCTTCCTCAAAGGATAGAACATATCCTACTATTGTCTGTATTACCAACAAGGATATGACTGTTCTATTAGGGGCAAGCTGTTCCGTTCCACAAAATACTGAATGCACATGGACGTCCTACTTTTTTTTTGCGGATTTGTTTTTTGCAGACTGCAAAATACATATGGTCGTGTGCATGAGCCCTTACACTGCTGAACAGCCAGCATGTAATAGAACATTGCGTGCAAGTAGCAGGACCTCCTGGCTTTTACAAATGATTGCCAGAAGTAAGAAGAAAAATAAGTGAGGAATTCAGTAAATTTAAATATAATTTTGCCATGAAAGGATTAGTTACTTAATGCTAATAAATAATTAAAAAACATTTTACTTCTATTTTTAGATAAAAATAGAGTTACTATAACCAAAAATCGACATCAAATCCTTTAACATGCAATAACCTGGGTAACACTATAAAAGCTATTCCTATAATACTATGATTGTTGGAGTGGCAGACATAAAAGGAATACACTTATCAATGGTGTAATTTGACATATGCGTTTGTGGATTTCATACTGTAATGGTTGCAGTAGGAGGCACTGACATATGCCTTGAACATAAAGAAAATAGATTGATGTGTTGAACACCATCCAACCGATTGATCATGATAAAAGACAAATCCCCTTTTCATTTTATAAATGTGTACGTACATGTATTTCTTTGCAGATGAATAATTTAGTTGCGTTGGGATACGAATAGCTATAGTACATACAAATTGTTCTGGCTTTTCTGATTTGTGTAGTAATGTGCTTTATAATACCCAGCAAATCCTGGCTGTGTGTTACTCTATAATATGCTGATTTGCCTCAATATGTAAAATTTCTTACTATAATGTTAGAATTAAGCAATGTTGATGTTCACAGAATGTTACACACTTTTTCTTTATATCCAGCACATGGTATTTATCACTTGTAGATATACTATAGCAAATGGCCAGAGTACTCCATTTTACTACCTCTATATACCTCCAACTTTTCCTAAGTATATTTTCCACCATATGAACCTACATTTAGCATCTGGCCACACATAGCAGATTTAGCTGCGTTTTCACAGTGAATTTGTTGCACATGTTGATAAAGATTTACTGAACATTTCCCCCTCTGAATTGCAAAGGATAAAGTCCACCATGAAAATCCACAGAGAAGGTAATTTTTTGCATATGGATGAAATTTGTTGGCATCTTATCCATTTTGTAGGTACTGTAAAATTTGCTGTATGTGAATCAGTGGCATTAAATCTTCAGCATGTATGTCCTGTGTGGATAGGTAACCTTAAAGAGGCTCTGTCACCCAATTCAAACGTACCCTACCAGGCATATAGCCTGGTAGGGCTGATGACCCTGATAAAAGCCATACCTTTTATTCTGAGGTCCCAGGTCCGGTTTTGCAGAAGAATAAACTTTTAAAAATATTCAAATGAGCCATCGGAGCACTCTGAGGCAGGCTTATGCCGTCCGAGCACTGCTTTAGCTACGCCCCTTTTCTTGCCTAATGCTGGTCGCCTCCATTAAATAATGCCCCCTAGCCACTTGATTGACAGGTGGGTCTAGCGTTGAGATCCAGCGCCTGCGCACTCGCCGCCTTGCTGGCGCGTGCGCACAGGATCTTTTCTTTCCTGTCCCGGCTTGTGAAAATGTATTCTGTGCACGCGCCGCCAGTTCTGGGTTCAGTGACGTGGCGGCACATGTGCAGAAGACATTTTCACAAGCTGCGACAGGAAAGAAAAGATCCTGTGTGCATGCGGCAGCAAGGCGGTGAGTGTGCAGGCGCTGGATCTCAGCGCTAGACCGATGGGTCTAGCACTGTCAATCAAGTGGCAAGGGGGCATTATTTAATGGATGCAGCCAGCATTAGGCAAGAAAAGGACTGCATAACCCCGCCTCCGAGTGCTCCGATGGCTCATTTGAATATTTTTAAAAGTTTATTTTTCTGCAAAACCGGACCTGGGACCTCAGAATAAAAGGTATGGCTTTTATCAGCGTCATCAGCCCTACCAGGCTATATGCCTGGTAGGGTAGGTTCGAACTGGGTGACAGAGCCTCTTTAAAGTTACACATGATGTCTACACAACACACCACTGTATGTGCTTAGCATACTCCAGTGTATGTTTGTAGTATGTTCTGTCTTATTTCTGGCCTCCGTTCTTTAAGGATATATTCATTGGGCCCCCATCCAACTCAAGACTATAGTAACATAGGCTGAACTGTTTGCAACCTAAGAATCTTATCTTTGCTACTATTAGTATGTTATTCATAGGAAAAGATCATTAGCAAGCTTTACGACACTTGCTAATTATCTTATAATTACTGCACCTCAATGCTGGAATGCAAAGCACAGCAAAACTGTGGTTACAAATTAATGGTGTCTATAGCTTTACATAGCATTGCCTTCTAAAGCTTTATTTGCTTTCAAAATGGGTTTTCTGCTTATTCTTTAGCAATTGTTATATCAGATTATAACATGGGATGTATATCGCAGGCAACTGTCAGTTGTATTATTATAAATCTGACAAGCTCTGTAAAGATAGGAGTATGATATCGCTGTTTCATAGCACTTCCTTAACTTCGAGGCTTAGTATAGCTTTACAGAAAATATTACTCCAAATGTGGATGTGAACCAGTTGTGACAATATAGATTAAGGATATGTGCAATATCCAAGTATCATTGTAGATTTTAAATATTTAAAAAAGCACCAAAATCATGCATATCATTATAGTGACCACATATGTATTTTAATGAACATATATAAAATCAAATATGATGTAATAAAGATGCAACTCCAATTGCAAGAAAAACCCCTTTGATGGATATATGAATAATATAAATAATTAATTCAAATAGCATTTCATACCATGAATAGTAGAAAAAAATAGGAAAATGAATATCTTACTAAGGGAAAAACAAATCAAATGCATACCATTGATGCCAATTTATCAGTTAAAAGGAACCTGTCATCAACTTCGAGGACAGCATAAAGTAGTGACAGACACTCTGATTTCAGCGGTGTGTCACTCATGAGCTAAAAGTAAGTAGTTTCCAAGAACTACCATCATAATCATTCCAGCACAGGCCTTGAAAAGCCTGGAAAAAAAAACTAAAATGGGGCCCACGTGGTAGGCGGGTCCAAATTGACAGAAGGCATGGCCAATATAAGTAGGCAGGGGCAACAAAATGTAGGAGGAGCCAGCAATATTGTAGTGCAGCACAAAATATTAAGTTCTGTTTTTCTATTGTATCAAATATTTATTTGATGCAATAAAATGCAAATTAATTATTTACAAATCATACATTGTGGTTTTCCAGATTTTATTTTATATGATGTCTCTTACAGTTGAAGTGTACCTACGATAAAAATTACAGACCTCTCCATTCTTTCAAGGTGAGAAAACTTACAAAATCACCAGTGTATCAAATACTCATTTTCCCCACTATATATTGTCTTTGACAATTTTTACAACTCCATACACCAGTGGTGGCAAGAAATCTACCAGACATCAAGAGTCCTGAGGACTGGCCCACCTTATGCTCAATGTATGTATGCAGGGCTGGTACAGCTTTTGGAAAAGTAATTTTAGCTTGAGACTCTCCACATTGGCTGGGCACGAGCCAACATTTCTCTGAAATGTGCAAAGTCAACTAAATGGAAAGGGAGGGAACAGCAACTTGGCCAGGTGTTGGATGAGTGCACACATAGTGTTATCTTTTTGCAATTGCATCAGTGATCAATTGCTGTGGAAACAAGTGATGAGGAGAAATAGGAGGAGGATGAGCAATAGATGAAGGGAAGGAACAACAACTTCCTTCTACTGACATTGTTGAGCCCTGACTGCTGGAGAGGGGATGCGGCGAGAGATGAGAGATGAGAGAGATGCAGCGGTTGCTGCATCAGGCTGTAACACTAAATGAGTGTCACGGTTTTCCCACACCACTTTATGTTGATGCTCCATGTGTTGACGCAGGACTGTAGTGCCAACATTAACACCCTGCCTCACCTTCTGCCCACACATTCTGCTTACTGCCACGCTAACGATCCCCAGCGACTTGGTTAAAAATTCCCACACTGCCGAGTACTGCATTTTTCCACCACCACTGCATGATGCCTACCTACTTCTGCTTTTATGAACACGTGCACTACTAGTGGGTTCTTCACAGGTAGTCTCCTGAGTAGCAGACAGTGTACTTCTCTGGCATTTGACTGCAGATATCTCACTGCTTCCACCCTGCTGTCTCAGTGGCACGCTTCCAGCCTGCTGTCTCACAGGTAAGCTGCCACCCTCAGCCCCTGATGATGATGCCCCCTCTTCACCCGGCTCCCATGTGTGATCGATCTATATCAGTTTGGTCATCACTTGTGTCACCCTCACCTGTCTCTTGTACATGTTCCTGACATCTCGCAACATGTGCTCCTACCCAACTGTCATCATCGGTAGTTGCACACCTAGAGGAGTCCATAGCTGAAATCTCCTCTAAGTGTTTGCTGGCCTGTAAGTGCTGACTGTCCCTTACTAAACTTATTCTCGCTGAAAGGCGGAGCAGAGTTGTTGGAGTACATTAATTGGCTAGAAGAAAGAGCAGCAAAAGCAAGAGCAAGGTTCAGGACTGGTGTGGGCACAAAGGCAATTCCTGGGTCATACCAACTAAGCGTGGTGTCAGAGGAACCTAATGATTCCTGGCTGGGTGTGCTGTTGACACTTGGTATGATTGTGAAGAGCAAGTCAACTATTCTAGTACAGCTGGATTGTTAATCAAAACACAACTGCTGAATGACAGTAGTGGCTCTGCTCTCTTGCTGCGGCTGCTACTAACTCCCCTTCTTTTGCTGCTACTTGTGCCAGCTACAACAACAATTTTGCCACTGCCCATTCCTTTGGAGTACCCAGGCAACTGTCTGTTGGTCATAGTGTACTGTAACTGTATCAGTAATGTAACAGATTAACTAAGAATTTTGCAGCAGATGAACAAGATAAACACTGTTAAATATTAGACTGCTGTTTAATACTAAGGCACAGTAATTCTATGTATAAAGTAACAGATTAACTGGGAATGTGGTACCAGTTCAGTTCAACAAGATGCACACAGTGATATATTACACTATCCTAAAATGCCGAGGCAGAGTAATTCTATGTATAAACTAACAAATAAACTGGGAATGTGGCAGCAGTTCAGCAAGATGCACACAGTGATTACGCTCAACTTGCACTGTCCCTGCTGTCTCCCTATGCTCTCCCTATGATCTCACTGCACTGTCCCTATCCAATTGTTGTCTATTATTAGCTTTCTGTAATACTGTCGCTAACGCATAAGCACTTGTCATGTCTCAAAAGCTCAGCTCACAGTGAAATGGAGGAGACTGCATGGAATAAGGCTTTTATAGGGCTGGAGGCTTTTATAAGACTGTGACATGACAGGGGATGGCTACCTGTGGATTAGCTGTGTGGCATTATGGGTCATATCATGTTCCCGGGCTTCTTACTTTCACTTTGTAACATGTGCAGCAGCCATTTTAGAAAAAAAAACATTCCTTACCACTATGTGCAACAAACTTTGGACTTGTGTCAAATGAAATTTTTCCTAAAGTTTGGATCGAATTCCACTTCAGATTCTTTGATTTGCTCAACATTAATTATGATTAGAGATGAGCGAGCACTAAAATGCTCGGGTGCTCGTTATTCGAGACGAACTTTTCCAGATGCTCGGGTGCTCGTTTCGAGTGACGAATCCCATTGAAGTCAATGGGAGACTCGAGCATTTTTGCAGGGGACCAAGGCTCTGTCTAGGGAAGGCTGGGTGAAAACTTGGAAACATCAGAAAATTATGGAAACACCACGGAAATGGACAGGAAACAGCAGGGGCAGCATGCATGGATGCCTCTGAGGCTGCCTAATCCCACCATTACCCTAAATTCTAAGGCAACAGCCTGGTGGTTACCCTCATGGCAATTGTGCTCACCCAGACCAAGAAAGGCGAGGCACATACCCATCACATGTTAGGGAAGCACCCAACTAGGTGCAAAGAAAAATTGTTTAGAGAGAGGGCCTGTAGGTGGACCTCCGGAAAAATTGTTTGGAGAGAGGGCCTGTAGGTGGACCTCTGCAAAAACTGTTTACAGAGAGGGCCTGTAGGTGGACCTCCGGAAAAATTTTGGTAAAAGAGTGCCAGTTGGACCTCTAAAAAATGG
This sequence comes from Rhinella marina, assembly GCA_900303285.1. Lineage (NCBI taxonomy): Eukaryota > Metazoa > Chordata > Amphibia > Anura > Bufonidae > Rhinella > Rhinella marina. The sequence continues at coordinate 131,236 of ONZH01031050.1, forward strand.
CGTTTTTTGGGTCAACGTTAGGCAAAGATGATGAAGAGGAGGAGGAGTAGGAGGAGTAGAGAAGAGGAATTGGATACATAAGTAATGTTAATCTTTAGCTGCTTTCCCCTGGAGGAGATTTGAATTCCGGTGAAATCCAGGCTTTGTTCATTTTAATAAGCGTCAGCCTGTCAGCGCTGTCAGTTGACAGGCGTGTACGCTTATTCTTGATGAAGCCACCAGCTGCACTGAATACCCGCTCTGACAACACGCTAGCGGCAGAGCAGGCCAGCACCTCCAAGGAGTACAGCGCCAGTTCAGGCCACGTGTCCAGCTTTGAAACCCAGTAGTTGTATGGAGCAGAGTGATCGGTCTGGACTTTGGTATGGTCAGCTAGGTACTCCCTCACCATCTTTCTGTAAAGCTCACCCCTACTCTGCCTAGACTGGGGACATGTGACAGTGTCTTGCTGGGGTGACATAAAACTGGCAAAGGCCTTGGAGAGCGTTCCCCTGCCAGTGCTGGACAAGCTGTCTGCTCGCCTCCTCTCCCCCGCTACTTGGCTCACAGAACCATGCCCTCTGCCGCTAGCGGCGTCAGATGGGAAGGATTGTTTCCTCTACAGGGATGAGAGTGGAAAGGTTCTGCTTGTACCATGGGTCCAGGAGAGTGAACACCCAGTAATCGGTGTTTGAAAAAATGCTTATAAAGCGAGGGTCACGGGATAGGCAGCCTAACATGAAGTCTGCCATGTGCGCCAGAGTCCCAACACGCAAAAATTCCCTCTCCTCACTGGCCTGACTCTCCATTTCCTCCTCCTCCAAGTCCTCCTCTTCAGCCCATACACGCTCAAGAGTTAAGAAGGACTGAGCACTGGTACCCTCTTCTGTCTCGCCGACATTCTACTCCTCTTCCTCCTCATCCTCATCCCCCTCCTCCGATACGCGTTGAGAAACACACCGGAGGGTGCTCTGGCTATCAAGCGACGTGTCTTCCTCCACCGTCTCTTGTAACAAGCGCAAAGCATCCGACTTCATGCTGAGCAGTGAGTTTTTCAACAGGCAAAGCAGTGGGACGGTGAGGCTGATAATGGCGGCATCGCCGCTGACCATCTGTGTTGACTCCTCAAAGTTGCTTAACACCTGGCAGATATCAGACATCCACGTCCACTCCTCATTGTAGACTTGAGGAATCTGACTGACCTGACTACCAGTTCTGGTGGAAGTTGACATCTGGCAGTCTACAATCGCTCTGCGCTGCTGGTAAACTCTGGATAACATGTTTAATGTCGAATTCCATCTTGTGGGCACGTCGCACAACAGTCGGTGAGCAGGCAGTTGTAGGCGGCGCTGCGCTGCCCTGAGAGTGGCAGCATCTGCGGTCGACTTGTGTAAATGCTCACAGATGCGGCGCACCTTGGTGAGCAAATCAGACAGATTGGGGTATGTCTTGAGGAACCGCTGAACTATGAGATTGAACACGTGGGACAGGCATGGCACATGTGTAAGTCTGCCGAGTTGCAGAGCCGCCACCAGGTTACGCCCTTTGTAACACACAACCATACCTGGCTTGAGGTTCAGCGGTGCCAGCCACACATCGGTCTGCGCCGTGATGCCCTGTAACAGCTCTTGGGTAGTGTGCCTTTTGTCCCCTAAGCTCAGCAGTTTGAGCACCGCCTGCTGGCGCTTACCCACGGCACTGCTGCTGCGCCTAGAGCTACCGACTGAAGGCGCCATGCCCACGGATGGTAATTCGGAGGAGGAGGTGGAGGAGGAGGAGGGGTCGGAGGAGGAGGCATAGTACGTCTGAGAGACCGTGACCGAGGTAGGCCCTGCAATCTTCGGTGTGGGCAGTACATGAGCGGCCCCAGGGTCAGTCTCGGTCCCAGCGTCTGCTGTAAAGACAGCTGAACGCTGCACTGGGACGCATTGGTGGACACTGTGGAGGATCGTGGAGGCGAAGGTGTGGTTTTCCGGCGGGAGGCGCTCGTGCCGGGGTCCTGGGCAGGGGGTTGACTAGCAGAGGCAGCGAGTGACACAGGGGAAGGAGCAGTGGTGTGACCCGCAGGAGGTGGTGAACGGCCTTGGTTCCATTGAGTGGGGTGTTTAGCACTCATATGCCTGCGCATGCTGGTGGTGGTTAGGCTAGTAGTGGTGGCACCCCTGCTGATCCTGGTGTGGCACAGGTTGCACACCACAGTCCGTTGGTCATCCTCACTTTCTTTAAAGAACCTCCAGACTTGCGAACATCTAGGCCTCGCCACGGGAGCTTCACTAGGTGAAACAGTTGCTGCTGATGCACCAGCTCTGGCCCTGCTTCTCCCTCTGGCCACACCACTGCCTCTTCCAACCTGTTCTGGTGCAGCACTCGCCTCCGCCTCAGAAGCACTGTCTTCACTCGGCTTATCAACCCAGCTTGGGTCAGTCACCTCGTCATCATCCGATTCCTCAGTCTGCTTCCCCCTCGGACTTCCTGCCCTGACAACAACTTCACCACTGTCTGACAACCGTGTCTCCTCATCGTCCGACACCTCTTTACACACTTCTTCCACTAAGTCAACATTGTCATCATCATCACCCACAGACTGAGACAGTTGGAAAACTTGGGCACCCGGGAAAGAGGTCAGCAGCAACCTGAGAAGTGGTTTGTGATTCTGGGTAGGGTCCAGAAAACAGTTCCTCAGAGTATGCCAGATCGCATTCCAAATTTTCCTGGGAGGGGGCAGACTGGGGGGAAGGAGGTTGAGGTGGAGGAGCCAGAGGAGTGCTCCCTTGGGTAACGTGGGTGGACTGCGTGGAAGACTGACTGGTGGACAAATTACTTGAAGCATTGTCCGCAATCCACAACATCAGCTGTTCGCACTGTTGTGGTTTCAACAGTCCTCTACCACGTGTCCCTGTAAGTTGAGACATGAAGCTAGGGAGTGTAGCTCTGTGGCGTTCCCCTGCTCCCTCATCAGCAGGTACTGTCTCACCCTGCCCAGTACCACGGCCTCTGCCCCCTGCAGTAATTGAATGCCCACGCCCACGCCCTCGTCCTCGACCCGTAGCCCTGGGGATCCACATTTTTTGTATATAAGTGTATTATATTAAAAAAAAATAAATGTGCCTGCTGTACTGAAACCCACAAACTTGTTCAATCTGAACAAGAAAATATATAGGTGGATAAGTTAGAGCAAAATTACGTATGTTATTACGTACCGTGCAGTATGGAGCAATTACACTGAAACTACTAGATTAGGCAGACTTGGTCTGCTTAAGTGCAACCCAGACAAATGTCGTACAGAGATTTTTGTAATGTAGCTGTATCAGTGAGAGCAAAAGATCCTTTTTAATTAAGTGACGTACAGAATGTGTCACCTGGACAGAAAATACGGATTGTGGTTTGTATATAGGTGGATAAGTTAGAGCTAAATTACGTATGTTATTACGTACCATGCAGTATGGAGCAATTACATTGAAACTATTAGATTAGGCAGACTTGGTCTGCTTAATTGCAACCCAGACAAATGTCGCACAGAGATTTTTGCAATGTAGCTGTATCAGTGAGAGCAAAAGACCTTTTTTACTGACGTGACGTACAGAATGGGTCACCTGGACAGAAAATACGGATTGAGGTGACTGGACAGCTGAATTGTGACACACAGAATTGTTCCACACATCTGTATGAAATGGATTTGTATCACTGAGATAAAACAACTAAAAAACTATTTTTTTATATATTTTTTTAAAATTTTTTTTTTATATATATATTTTTTTTAACGTGACGTGCAGAAACTATCAGAGAGCAAACTCAGCCCCTGCTGACTGTGGCTATTTTGACTGCAACCCAGACAAATTTCGCACAGAGATTTTTGTAATGTAGCTGTATCAGTGAGAGCAAAAGACCTTTTTTACTGACATGATGTACAGAATGGGTCACCTGGACAGAAAATACGGATTGTGGTGAATGGACAGCTGAACTGTGACACACAGAATGGTTCCACACTGCTGTATGAAATGGATTTATATCACTGAGTTAAAACAATAAAAAAAAAAAGTGTTATATATGGCGATAGCTGCACTACTAGTGCCAGCCAGCCCAGCCAGGAGACAAAAAAAAATGTCTTGTAGCCCTTAGAAGGGCTGTTGGGTTCTTTTAAGATCACTCCTGCCTAACAGAGAACTAAATTCAGGCCCTAACACTCTCTCTGAAACGCAGCAGATCTGTCCCTAACGACATCCAGGCAGCGACTGAGCCGAGCACCGCGGGCAGTCACTAGTATATTCCGGGGTCACCTGATCAGGCCAGCCAACCCCTGCTATCAACATGTAAGGGCCCCACGTGATGCTGGGTGTACCGCAGAGTCTCCTGGCTTGTGATTGGCTGAGTTTATAGGCGCCAAAAATTCAAAATGCGGGAGATGCCATTTTCTTGAACATGGCGAGACACTCGTCCGAGCAGCGAGCACTTACGAGTACCGTAATACTCAAACGAGCACCAAGCTCGGACGAGCATGCTCGCTCATCTCTAATTATGATGCAACCACTTACTTTTACCTCACCACACACCACTAAAATCAGCACATCTTACTACTACTAACTACTTACATCACTAGTTTATGCTGCTCTGAGTTAAAGCAAAGTAATTTATATACAGTATAAAGAACCAATAAAGCAGATTAGAAAAAGGCATAAACATAAACAATATCTAGAATTGTAAGCCACTGTTACCATGACAATGAATTTCACTTCAAGCCTTTTCCTTGAATTGGCTATTGTCATCTTAATATTCGGGTCATATCTGTTGTTAGTCCTTTGAAATCTTTATATTATATTGGATTCTATTTGTACGTTTAATATTAATTTTGGTAAATATGTTTGCATTAATCGTTTAAGTATTGACCAGAGGAGGAATTTACCTGGTTTGACTATTTCTAACATGATTAGAGGGAAAGGGAATGAATGCATTTGCTACATTATACATACTGTAAATCCATATACATTAAACCGTATATATTAAGCCACATCCATCATTAGAATTGTTTTTGCATAAATCAGCAGTATATATGAATAAATAAAAATGTGTAATATATCTTACTAGGGAAATGTGACATCTCCTTCACCTTCCAACATTCAGTAGTTTCCTTTGACTTTATCCAAAGTTCTTGACAGAGGAGAAAGAAAGGGGGAGAGGGGATAAAGCTGCAATCTCACTGTCTTAACCCCTTAAGGCCGAAGCTACTTTTACACTTAATGCCAAAGCCACATTTTTAAAATCTGCCATGTGTCACTTTATCAATTCATAACTTTGGGATTCTTTCACCGATTCGACTGATTCCAAGATTGTTTTTTCGTGACACATTGTACTCCACGACAGTGGTAAATTTGAGTCAATATAAATCACCTTTATTTATAAAAAAATCCTAAATTTACAGAAAATTTGGAAAAATTTGTAATTTTCAAACTTTGAATTTCTCTGCTATTAAGGCAGATAGTGATCCCTCACAAAATAGTTATTACTTTACATGTCCCATATGTCTACTTTATGTTGCCATCATTTTGTAGATGTAATTTTATTTTTTGGGGATGTTAGAAGGCTTAGAATTTTAGAATCAATTCTTAAATTTTTTTAGAAATTTTCCAAAACCATTTTTTTAAGCACCAGTTCAGTTCTGAAGTCACTTTGTGGGGCTAACATAATAGAAACCACCATAAATGACCCCATTTTAGAAACTACACCCCTCAAGGTTTTCAAAACTAATTTTACAAACTATGTTAACCCTTTATGTATTCCACAAGAATTAAAGGAAAATGGAGATGACATTTCAAAATTTCACTTTTTTTGCAGATTTTCCATTTTAATCCATTTTTTCCTGTAACAAATCAAGGGTTAATAGCAAAAAAAACCTCAAAAATTGTTACCCTGATTCTGCGATTTACAGAAACACCCCGCATGTGATTGTAAACTACTGTATGGGCGCATGGCCAAGCGCAGAAGGAAAGGTGCGCCAGATGGTTTTTGGAGGACGGATTTTGCTGGACTGGTTTTGAGACACCATGTCCCATTTGAAGCCCCCCCGATGCACCCCTACAGTATTTTGGAAACTAAGGGATAAGGTGACAGTGTTATTGATACTATTTTGGGGAACATATGATTTTTGATCACTTTATATTACACTTTTTGTTAGGCAAGGTAAACAAAAATGGCTGTTCTGGCTCAGTTTTTTTTTTTTTTTTTACTGTGTTCACCTGAGGGGTTAAATAATGTGATATTTTTGTAGAGCAGGTTGTTACGAACGTGGCAATACCTAACATGTATAGTTTTTTTTTTATTTAAGTTTTACACAATAATATCATTTTTGAAACAAAAAAAATCATGTTTTAGTGTCTCCATTGTGAGAGCTGTAGTTTTTTTATTTTTTGGGCAATTGTCTCAGGTAGGGGCTCATTTTTTGCGGGAAGAGGTGACGGTTAGATTAGTACTATTTTGAGGGGTATATGCCTTTTTGATCGCTTGGTATTACACTTTTTGTGATGTAAAGAGACAAAAAATGGCTTTTTTGACCCTGTTTTTATTTTTTTTTTTTTTACTGTGTTCACCTGAGGGGTTAACTCATGTGATATTTTTGTAGAGCAGGTTGTTACGGACGTGGCGATACCTAACATGTATAGTTTTTTTAATTTATTTAAGTTTTACACAATAATTTCATTTTTGAAACAAAAAAAATCCATGCTTTAGTGTCTCCATTGTGAGAGCTGTAGTTTTTTTATTTTTTGGGCGATTGTCTCAGGTAGGGGCTCATTTTTTGCGGGAAGAGGTGACGGTTAGATTGGTACTATTTTGAGGGGTATATGCCTTTTTGATCGCTTGGTATTACACTTTTTGTGATGTAAAGTGACAAAAAAATGGCTTTTTTGACCCTGTTTTTATTTTATTTTTTTACTGTGTTCACCTGAGGGGTTAACTCATGTGATATTTTTGTAGAGCAGGTTGTTACGGATGTGGCGATACCTAACATGTATAGTTTTTTTTAATTTATTTAAGTTTTACACAATAATTTCATTTTTTAAACAAAAAAAATCCATGCTTTAGTGTCTCCATTGTGAGAGCTGTAGTTTTTTTATTTTTTGGGCGATTGTCTCAGGTAGGGGCTCATTTTTTGCGGGAAGAGGTGACGGTTAGATTGGTACTATTTTGAGGGGCATACGCCTTTTTGATCGCTTGCTATTACACTTTTTGTGATGTAAAGTGACAAAAATAGCTTTTTTGAACCTGTTTTTATTTTTATTTTTTTACGGTGTTCACCTGAGGGGTTTGGACACGTGATATTTTTGTAGAGCAGGTTGTTATGAACGTGGCGATACCTAACATGCTTGGGGTATTTTTTATCTTTTTTTACTAATTTCAAATTTGAGTTTTGGGGGGAAAAAGGGATTTTTTTTTAACACTTTTTTTTTACACTTTTTTTTTACACTTTCTTAGACTCAGACCCACTTGGTTCTTGAAGATCCAGTGGGTCTGATTGTTCTATAATACACTACAGTACACTATATAGTGTACTGCAGTGCATTTTCACTCTTGCAAAGCCTTGTCAGGCTCCTGCCTTTAGCAGGAGCCTGATGAGGCTTAGCTTTCACCATGGCAACCGAGACGCTTCTGAAAGCGTCTGGTTGCCATGGTAACCATCGGGACGCTGCCACAGCAGAGCAGCGTCCCGATGGAAGGGAGAGGGAGCTTCCTCCCTCTCATCTGGCCACACCATCGGCGCTGCCAGCGCCCGATGGGAGAGGGAGGGAGCTCCCTCCCTGTTAACTCCTTCCATACAGCGGTCCCTCCGGACCGCAGCATGGAAGGGGTTAAACTGCTGACATCGGTGCCAGCACCGATGTCAGCAGTTTCAAGCAGAGTATCAGCTGTATGCTGATACTCTGCTTGATAACCGCTCGCCATCCTGAAATCATTGCGGGCGGCACTCGCGCCGCAGCCGCCCGCACATCGCCCGCCCGCTCGCCCGCCCGCTATATCTCCCCCCCCACCCACCCAAACGGCCATCAGAGAAAACAGTGGGGTGGAGGGGGATATATTTATATTTATATTATACTGTTAATTATTTTTTTTTATTATTTTAGTTTATTGCAGCTACGATCGCTGCGATTGGCTAGTCTGAACAGACTAGCCAATCACAGCGATCGCTAGCCCGGGACCGCCCCCATTGGTCCCGGGCTGGTTAGCTGAGACCCCTGGCTGTAAGTAACAGCCGGGGTCTCAGCTCTGTCACCATGTCATCAGACATGGTGACAGTTTAATGCCATGACGGCTTATCCCGTCATGGGGCGGCAAGCGGCTCCTGCCCATGACGGGATAAGCCGTCATTCGGCGTTAAGGGGTTAACATGTGTGTGGATAATTATTTTTTATTCTTTCATTTTTTCACTTTAACTCATAATCTGGTGGAGTTTTCATAACTCATTCCCACCCAAAAGGATTTACATTTCTGCATAAAACCCAAGAAGCTAAGTGCTACAAATCTACATTTGTGGTACAAATCTATACTTTATTATAGGCATTAACTTTAATAATAGAAGTCAGGAACACACAGTAATCTCAGTACTGTGGGTTTAGAAGCATTGCATAACACATACTGTATACATAAAATGTGTTGACTAACTTTGTTCTTATTTTTGCATTAAACATATGGAGGTTTACTTACTCCCATTTTGTTCCTAAACCCTAGTCACTAACGATGAGCAAAGTTTTCAAAAATTCGATTTAAACGCTTCACTGAATTTTTTTTTTTAAAAATTGCTTTGTTCTGAATTAATTTGTCACGCAGGGCGTTAAATCTGCTATATCTCGGCCTGCTGGGGGAGTGTATCTCAGTGTACTTTATTGTGCATTGCAGCAACATGCATAGCTAGTCCTTTCTGGTAGTGAAACAGTTACTGTGTCAGGCACTTGGACACTCCAATAACAGTAAAATTAGAAAGCTTATTCATCCCAATTTTAGAATCAAGGCGTAATAGAAATGCTTATCTAACAAACAAGGTAGACACCCTAATAACAGTAGAACTAGACAGGTTTTTCACCCTAATTTGAGAATCAAGGCCTAATATGATTGTTTATGTATTAAACAAGGTGGATACTGTTCAATTAGATATCTCTGTGCCCTATACAGGTATTGATGAAAAGTGGGCTGTCTCCTTTGGATCCCTTCAGCTTCAGTATACAGTCCCTGCACTGTCTCTGCGGTCTCCCTATCCAATATTCCAAAATTAAATTAATTTCACTTTGTAACACATGTAGCTGACATTTTTGGAAAAAAAAAGATTTGTTATCACGAAGTGTGAGGAAATTTGAATTTGTTGCAAATTGAATTTTTCCTAAACTTCTGATCGAATTCTATTTCAGATGCTTTGATTCACTCAACACTACAAGTTACCCATCTTTTTATGGTTATTTTTACATTTTTTTTAAATTCATTTAATTCCTATAGGCACAAGGAAAGGTAAGTCATTAAAGGGGTTTTCCGAGTTATATATATTGATGACCTATCCTCAGGATAGGTCATCAATATCAGATTGGCGAGGATCCGACATCCGGCACCCCTGCCGATCAGCTGTTTGAAGAGGAGGCGCGCGCCGTAGCAGCGCTGTCTCCTCTTCACTGTTTACATGCTGGCCGTAACAGGGGTAGTGGTGAGTAGGTGTTATTAAACCTCCCCACCCCATTCATTTCTATGGGAAGAATCGCTTCCATAGACTTGTATGGAAGTGATTCTTCCCATAGAAATGAATGGGGTGGTTAGGTGTAATTACACCTAGTCACCACTACCCCCGACACCCGGCACCCCTGCCGATCTGATATTGATGACCTATCCTGAGGATAGGTCATCAATATATATAACTCGGAAAACCCCTTTAAGAGTAGATTTCCATTTATAAGGGCGAGTACAAATTTTTTTGATCAAAATATTTCATTTCATTATAGTGAACTAGCAGAATGACCCGACTTCGTAGAGGTATACATTGACCATTTAATGTTATGTGTGTGGTTAAAAGATATTTCCAGTGTCCCCCACCCCTTAACTGTAATCCTGAATAGCGCCCTACCTCCTTAACTTTGACCCTTTATAGCAACCCCCTTCCTTTAACAGTGACCTTCACAGCAGCTCGTCCTCTTTACGGTGACATTCACAATGGTCCACCCCTTAACAGTGACCTCTACAGTGCCCCATCCCCTAACAGTGACCTCCATAGCAGCCCAACCCCTTAACAGTTAGGATATTACTGAAGTTACAATCTTCTATTAGCTAATACATTTTTTGGGAAACTCTTGTAAGTCCTAGATTGCTGAGACCTTTACATAAAACTTCCCGGACACCCATTGTATCTATGTGCCAAATTTGGTGCAGATCGGTTCAGGCGTTTGGACGTTCATAAAGAACAGACAGACAGACAAAAATTCAGTTTTTTATATATAAGACACTAGCAATATGACCTGGCTTCACACGGGTATATTTCCACAATTTTATTTAATGTTTGTGTGTGAGGTTAAAAGAAATCCACAGTGTTCCCCATAAAAGTGACCTCTACAGCACCCCTACCCCTTTATAGTGACCTCCACAGCAGCCTGCCCTTTTAACACTGACCTTCACAGTGCCCCACCCAGTTAACTGTGACCTTCACAGCCCCCACCCCAATAACAGTGTTATCCATAGCGGCTCGTCTCCTTAACACTGACCCTCCACAGAACCCTGCCCCTTTTTATGGACCTCCACAGCAATCCATCCCCTTAATTTTAACCTTCACAGCAGCCTGTCCCCTTAACAGTGACCTCCACAGAAGACTACCCCCTTAACAATGACATCCACAGGATCTTGCCTCTTAACTATGACATCAACAGCATCTAGCCCTCTTAACAGTGACCTCCAAGGTACACCACCCCCCTAACAATGACTCCACTGTGCCCTGCATTCTTTACACTGACCTACACAGTGCTTGCCCCTTAAAAGTGACCTCCACAGTGGCCTGTCCCCTTAACAGTCACCACACAATGCCCTGCCCCCTTAAAAGTAACCTTTACAGCACCCCAACCACTTAACAGTGACCTGCACAAGGGCCTGCCCCCTTAACAGTGACCTTCCCAGCACCCTCCCCCTTAACAGTGATTTCTACAGCACCTCACCCCCTTAAAATTGACCTCAACAATACCTTTCCCTCTTAACAGTGACCTCCACAGAGCCCCACACCCTTAACATTGACCTCCACAGCAGCTTTCCCCCTTAACAGTGGCCATGCAAAAAGAATAGACAGACAACATACAGAAATTCATTTTTATATACGTAATAGATAAGAGATATAGCATTAGTAAATTTATAATCCATATATTCAGTGAGTGCTATTGCATTGAGTGTTTGCTGCTGCTAAGTGTAATGAGAATGAAAAATCATTATTGCGATCGTTCGTTCCCCATTCACTTTGCATATTGTTGGCAGCACATCCCCTGTTACACATCAAAGATATGTTGCTGGAAAACTATGATTTGGGTGCCCCATCAAAGATGTGATCTCTTAACAAATGAGCCATTTACATAATCCAATTATTACCTTTACATAGGCCAATTACCGTCCATACTGAAAATTTGTCTGATCCTAAGATGATATAATAGCGACCTTTTAGGGGCCTTTGGATTGTAAAATCTCACAGCTAATATGATAACTGGAGTCTATTCCTGGTCTAGTGTTGGATAAGGTTAATGTGGTCCCTCCATAGATCTTTCTTTTGGAACAAATGCATGACCATTTTTACTTTTTATTGTTAAACCTATGTTTAGTTTTGTACCATCCACACACTGTAATGTTACCTACCGCAGACCGACCACCCAACAGGTTTCGCCAATGGCATCTTCAGAGCCCCTGAAGAATCCACTGGCAAAACATGTTGGGAGTCTGGGTCTGCGGTAGGTAACATTACAGTTAGTGATGAGCAAAGTATTAAAAAATTAGATTTGCCTGCTTCGCCAAATTTAAAAAAAAAAATCTGTTTTGTGCCGAATTACTTTGTCACGAAGCGCATTTCTTTGTAAGTAGTGGGTGCAATGACAAGGAGCGGAGATTGCACCCCCCCCCCCTCATTGTACCCTTAGATGCCACGTTCATACACGATTGCGGCATCTGATAAAAATAAGAGAGTGTAAAATTAAAAGAATAAAAAACTTACCTGATCTATTTGCTCATGAGGGCATGCCGCTTGAAGGTCTGGGCAAAATCTCACGGGACCCGAGATGACGTCATTACGCCAGTAGGCGTGGTGACGTCACATGGCACCGCACATGGGATTTCAGCTGAGCAAATAGATCAGGCAAGTATTATTTTTTGTTTTTTTACACTATTTCAATTTAAATTGCTACCACAAAGCACGAGGAAATTCGGCTTCGCAGCTAATCAAATTAATCCTGAAATTCGGATTGAAGTCCGATTCCCTTATCACTAATTACAGTGTATTTTTTGACTGTATTTTAATCTTTTATTTGATGTTTTGATCATTAGTTTCTACCTTTAGTACATACTAGTTGCTTGTTAGCGCAGTCCTATCCATTCTTTGTAATTTTTTTCCCTCAATTATATTACATTATATGTTTTTATTACCATATCTCCAATAAAGTTTATATTTGATATATATTTTTGGCTTTTGATGCCATTTTTAGGTACTATATCCTGACTACATATATCCAGCATTGCCAATTCTGGTCCTATAATGTTTTTGCCTGACATAATATCACTTTTAATAAAGTGGGTATAAAATGCTATTGTATGTCTACTAAATAGGGCCACCAATTAATAACAGTAACTATCTACTATATAGGTTGACTTTTTTAAGATACTAAAATAAGTCAATGGACTGTCAAAGCTCAACCAAATCATCTTCTACTACTCATGCATCTGAGAGATGTATAGGAAATAATACCATGTAACAAAATGACTTCATGTTCTGGCACGTGTAGCCCACACATCTGATGTACTTCTGGTACTCAAACACCACAAGTACCTTATCATATTGTTGCCAGAAAAACTCAGAAGGACAAATGCTATAGCAGCATAGGAATTGTCATGGGTATTTGATGTTTGTCTCTTTTATTTTATCAAGATAAAAAGAACAGTTATGTTTTTCAAGTTTTATTTTATGACCAGTTGCAATACAATTCATGACAGGCTAAAAATTTACTGTGGATCTCATGTTTGCCAACCACAAAAAGATAAAATGAGCAACAGGGATTACAATCAGCTGTCCAATTTCAAGAATCCATATGATATCTAGCATTAGAGTCAGATCCTTGTAACTCCTCCCCAGATGTCATCGACGCCAGAAGAAAAGGATCAAAGATCTTAATACATTGCTGTAGAGCAAGAATTACCTTTATAGTATCACTATTGCAGGAAAATTGCCTTGAAATATTCTGCCCTCCACTCTTTATCTCTCGAGAGCAGAGAGTGATTGTGGAAAGCAATTTTGTTTTATGCCCCTAAAGATTAAAGGTTGACACAGCCACCAAAGTGATTATGCATTTTTCATCTGCTATTCAAAATCTCGGCAACAGATCTTCTCTGGACAGTTTTGCAACGGAAAGAACACTAAGTAGAACATCAAAGCTTCCGCTGTCTCTGAAACAAAAGTGATTTGTACTTACACACAAAATTCCCTGGATATGACTCTATAAAAAGATTTGATTCGAGTTAATTTGCAGTTTATAAATATGTTGAATGTTTATGTACGGAAGATGAAATGGATTGGAACAGCACAAGACTGCGCGTTGTGTACACTTCAGTTGAGTTATGCTGGGTCATTTCCAACCCAATAGCAATAAAAATCCCATTTCTTCTGCCGCCTTATTGTCTGTACCGTTTATGAAATGTTTACAAGTTAAAAGTTAAAAAGACCAATCAATTATTTCCGATGTCGCTCAAACTGATTAACAATCTCTGACAACAAATATGGGTAGACGGCCAGGATTCGGATGTGTCTCTGACTTTGATATTACAGAAAGAAAAAAAGAAAAAAACTTGAAGCAGTTATAGGGATTAAGTAAAATGAATGGAAAGTTTGCAGAAAGTGTAGAGGAATAATTATATTGTGGCAGTGGCAGCCGACACGTTTCCATTTCTTATCTAAAATTAAATGAAAGAGCAGGATATCTGCAGACTGTTTTCTAGCTCAATATCTCAAATTGCCAACAGTTTGGTTTAATTAAAATAAGGTATTAAAAAGTTGCAGTGGATAATGTGTGATTATGCTAAAAACAGTAGTTCCTAACACCAGACCAAACATAGACTTTCAGGCCGGCGTTTAAAGACCGCACTGTGCGTTTAATTAAAATAGCCCTGCTTATAAACCGAGAACTGTAACGCTCCAAAGGCATCTTTAGTTCAAGAATATCAGTAGAAAAATGACTTGTTTACTTCAGTACTGAAAGGAAGTGTGTTTGACCTGACTTACCTCCTAAAGCCATACAGAAGACACGGAGAGTGTATGTATAGCACCACCGCATACACTAGAGAGATACAGTGCCTTGCGAAAGTATTCGGCCTCCTGGAACTTTTCAAACTTTTGCCACATTTCAGGCTTTTAAGCAAAAAGATATAACATTTTTTTGTGAAGAATCAACAACAAGTGGGTCACAATTGTGAAGTGGAATGAAATTTATTTGATCGTTTAAACTTTTTTTGTAATAATAAAACTGAAAAGTGGGGCGTGCAAAATTATTAGTCCTCCTTGCATTAATACTTTGTTGCGCCACCTTTTGCTGCGATTACAGCTGAAAGTCGCTTGGGGTATGTCTCTATCAGTTTTGCACATCTAGAGACTGAAATTCTTGCCCATTCTTCCTTGCAAAACAGCTCGAGCTCTTTGAGGTTGGATGGAGAGCATTTGTGAACAGCAGTTTTCAGCTCTTTCCACATATTCTCAATAGGATTCAGGTCTGGACTTTGACTTGGCCATTCTAAGACCTGGATACGTTTATTTTTGAACCATTCCATTGTAGATTTTGCTTTATGTTTGGGATCATTGTCTTGTTGGAAGATAAATCTGCGTCCTAGTCTCAGGTCTTTTGCAGACTTCAACAGGTTTTCATCCAGAATGGTCCTGTATTTGACTCCATCCATCTTCCCATCAATTTTAACCATCTTCTCTGTCCCTGCTGATGAAAAGCAGGCCCAAACCATGATGCTGCCACCACCATGTTTGACAGTGGGGATGGTGTGTTCAGGGGGATGAGCTGTGTTGCTTTTACACCAAACATATAGTTTTGCATTGTTTCCAAAAAGTTTGATTTTGGTTTCATCTGACCAGAGCACCTTCTTCCACATGTTTGGTGTGTCTCCCAGGTGGCTTGTGGCAAACTGTAAACAAGACTTTTTATGGATATCTTTGAGAAATGGCTTTCTTCTTGCCACTCTTCCATAAAGGCCAGATTTGTGAAGTGTTTGACTGATTGTTGTCCTATGGACAGACTCTCCCACCTCAGCTGTAGATCTCTGCAGTTCATCCAGAGTGATCATGGGCCTCTTGGCTGCATCTTTGATCAGTCTTCTCCTTGTTTGAGATGAAAGTTTAGAGGGACGGCCGGGTCTTGGTAGATTTGCAGTGGTCTGATACTCCTTCCATTTCAATATGATCGCTTGCACAGTGCTCCTTGGGATGTTTAAAGCTTGGGAAATCTTTTAGTATCCAAATCCTGCTTTAAACTTCTCCACAACAGTATCACGGACCTGCCTGGTGTGTTCCTTGGTCTTCATGATGCTCTCTGCGCTTTAAACAGAACCCTGAGACTATCACAGAGCAGGTGCATTTATACGGAGACTTGATTACACACAGGTGGATTCTATTTATCTTCATCAGTCATTTAGGACAAAATTGGATCATTCAGAGATCACTTCTGGAGTGATTTTTCTGAACTGAAAGTAAATGGGCCGAATAATTTTGCACGCCCCACTTTTTAGTTTTATTATTACAAAAAAAGTTTAAATGATCCAATAAATTTCCTTCCACTTCACAATTGTGACCCACTTGTTGTTGATTCTTCACCCAAAATTTAAAATATATCTTTTTGTTTGAAGCCTGAAATGTGGCAAAAGGTTGAAAAGTTCCAGGGGGCCGAATACTTTCGCAAGGCACTGTAGCTTGACATTCGTTGCCAAGTAGTTTTAGTCATACTGAGATCCACTTTTAAAAAGTTTTGAAATACTCTTACACCATAGACTAGGGGGCACATTTATTAAGACCAGCATTTTTAATGCTGGTCTTAATAAGCCTTATATCTAGTGGTGGATCCGCTGGAGTTATGAAGAGGCGCAGGCCTTCAGCGGATCCACCGTAGCTTCTAAATGTAAGACAGCTTCCTAGCTTTCTTATATTTAGACCATTTTCTACGCCTAAACCTGCCGGCCCATCTGATTTCCCGCCCGTGTCATGCCCACATTTTGAGATCTGGCATGATTGGGGAGAAGTCACAGATTGTGGCGCAAAGGACCTTGTGTCAGAAATACTCCTAATGTAGGCATATTTCTGTTTAATAGATGGCCCACTAGGTACAGTACTTGTTAAATTGTGCAGTTCTTGGCCAAAGTGCTACACGGAGTCCAATGATGTGCAGGCTCCCTCTGCGCTCCAGAGGCAGATGCTGATTGACAGGTTTCTCCCTATGCACATTAATAAGGAAAATCTTGTCAATCAAGAACTACAGTAAATGGGTAGCCCACATATTTCTGGACTCCTTGTGGGCCACCTGCTTCACAGTTTAATATGTATGCATTCAAAAACTATTTCAAATTAAAAGGGTTTTGCAGACTGTATATATTGATGATCTATCCTCAGGATAGGTCAACAATATCAGATTGGCAGGGGTCCGACACTCTGCACCCCTGCCGATCAGCTATTTGGAAGGAGACAACACTCCATGTGAGCTCTACATCCTCTCATCATCTCAGAAGTCTTGGCAGTGCAGTGTAATGAAAAGTACTCGCTCTATTCACTTCGCTGCAAGTGAGATGACAGTGTCAGGTGACAGACCCCCACCAATCAGATATTGATGACCTATCCTGAGGACACGCCATCAATTTAAACTGCATGAACAACCCCTTTAACTATTAAGTGGCAACCCACTGAAATCAGTGAGTCTATAACTACACTGTGTTTTCCTCAGATATGGCTGCTTAAAGAACCTGACAAGTTCCTGTTTAAATTAATTTCTACCTTTAAACTATATTTTATATTAACTGTACATGCAGCATTTCATTTTGCTTTTTTAAAAAATATATTCTCTTTGTTTTGTTGAGCAAACTTAACCATATGTCGATCACTGATGGTTCCTGAGTAGATTGCAAAACAATCAATATTTTCAACTTCATCTGCATTCTCAGAATGTGGATAAAGCGGGAATTTATAGTGGTGCTTGGAAGCCGTCAGTTCTGTTTCCTGCTGTGTTGTCATGCTTCCTCTCTCACCCTAGATTGGAAGGGGTACCAGATACCATATTCTTATTGAATTCTATACATTTTATGTAGCATGAAAGGTGTCAGCACATATTCACCTCGAGCTTCACCTTGGATTGTGCAGCAATATATATTGGATAGCTTATTAATATCAGATGAATATCTGATTAGTGGGGGTCCAACAGCCTGCACACCTGCCGATCAGCTGTTTGAAGAGGAGGCAGCGCCCCATGTGAGAGCTGCTTCCTGTTCATTACACTACCCGTTGTCTCCTTTGGAGGGGTGGCTTAGTATAATTCAAGTGAATGGAGCAAGTACTCATCATTAAACTGCACCGCCGAAACTTCCGAGATAGCAGGCAGTGCAATGAACAGGAAGCAGAGCTCGCGTGGAGTGCCATCCCCTCCTGATCGGCAGGGGTGCCAGGTGTCAGACCCCCGTCGATCTGCTATTGCTGAGCAATCCTGAGGACATCAATATATTGCTGCACAAACCCTTACTGCTTCCACAGTAATTAAGAGGGAAAGTAACCGTCGTGCTACAAACACAGTTGATTAATTGATCTTCAGAATGCATGCCCACCTCTATAAAAGCAAAAGATTCGGCAGTTTGCTGGGCTAGAGCATGCAAGCGTGTGTGAGCACAAGGCCAGTGATCCTAGAAGAGCAATTGCTGCTGCCCAGTAATCTGGCAAGGGCTATAATGATAATAAGTGGAAAACATTCAAGATAGTTGGTAATCTTCCCAGAAGCAGACATCCCAGAAAATTCACCCCAACGTCAGACCGTGCAATGCAAAGAGAAATTGCAAAAAAAACCTACTGGCCTCAGTTGGTAAGTCAAATGTTCAAGTTAATGACAGTACAGTTAGGAAAAGACTAAACAAGTGTGACTTGCTTGGAAGAGTTGCTAGGAAAAAGCCTCTTCTTTCTAAAAAGAACATGGTAGCACAGCTTAAAGGGAACCTGTCATCAACTTTATGCTGCCCTCACTGAGAACAGCATGAAGTAGTGACAGAAATGCTGATTTCAGCAGTCTGTAACTCATGAGCTAATAGTAAGTAGTTGCCGAGAACCAGCTTTATAATCTTTACAGCCCAGGGCTTGAAAAGAGTCAAATCTACTTGAGAAGAGTCATGGTTATTCATATCTCCATATTCATATTCAATCTCCTGCTCTCCCCACCCATCTGCTGATGATTGGCAGTTCTCTCCTAGAGAGAAAGGGAGAAAACTAGGTAGAAGACCATCAGTCATCAGCAGGTAGGCAGGGAGAGCAGGATTTCATGAATAACCATGACTTTTCTCAGATGGCCATGACTCTTTTCCAGGCCCAGTCTGCAATGAATGTGATGTTGGTTCTCGGCAACCACTTACTTTTAACTTTTAAATGACAGACCGCTGAAATCAACTCACCTGTCTCTACTTTATCCTGACTTTAGTATGGGCAGCATAGCGTTGATGACAGGTTCCCTTTAAGCTTACAAAGTTGAAAACTGAACAATCCACAAAGACTTCTGGAACAATGCTCTATGAATAGACAACACAAAAGTGGTGATGTTTGGCCTTAATGCACAGCTCCAAAATCAAACACATATCAACACAAACACCTCCCACCAACTGTCAAGCATGTTGGTGGAGAGGTGATGATTTGGGCTTGTTTTGCAGCCCCAGGACAGAGGCACCTTACAGTTTTTGAGTTAATCATGAACTCCTTTGCATACCAAAGTATTCTTGTAAATGTTGTTTATTTTAAATATATGCAAACAGTCAATATCACAATAAATAAAAATGTAGTTGAGTTACTGCACTCAAATTGCGCTCAATGCGCTCAAAAAGCAAAATATAAGAATGTAATAGAAAATGAAATCCTATACATAATGTAGGAACATATGTGGCATATATTCATATACTAAACAAGAAAAGGAAAACAAGACAAAGGAAAACAAGACAAAGGAAAAGGGAAAGAGAGAAGGGAAAGTGAAATTGGGAAAATAGGGATAGAGGAGATCAGTCAGTGTATCATAATCAGGTTAACATCCAAGTGGACCATTAACTGAACATTCAAGAGAAAAAGTTACAAAACAAAAAGAATAAAATTAAAGCAAGAACTGTGCAATTTTTTCGGTTGTTAGATAAGTTGTCCATCTGTTCCAAATAGTGTTATATTTCTCTAAATCAAAATTCAAAGTCCATCTCATCTTCTCAAAGCCTTGAATTCTTTTCATCTCCAAATACCACTGTTTCAGGGTAGAGGGGGTCTTTTTCCAGCCAGTTTCTAGGAATCAAGATCTTTGAAGCGTTGAGGAAAAACAGGCACAACGGCGATTTTATGGAGGCGTGTTGTATATCAAACAGTTGAAATAATACCAGTTTTATTGTAATCTTAACATTACACCTAAACACCTCATTTATCACCTTATTTACTGCTGCCCAAAATGGTACAATACGGTTACAAGTAAACCAAATATGAGCATATGTCCCTGTCTCTTCACCACACCTCCAGCACTGACCAGGAATCTCTGGATTTATCCTGTGTAGCAGAGCCGATGTTTTGTATTCTATAGCCAAATATGCCATCTATCCAATAGCTAAAGTCTGGTTGAAACTGGGTCATACCACCTAAAACATAGCCTTTATTTATATATTATCATTAAAAACGAACAAAAAGAAAACAAATGTACAGTTCACCACCTCCCATCTACAGGACAGCAGCGTGGTCTGTCCTCCACAAGCCTCCACTATGCCGGCACTCTGCAGTTCTCATCCATGTGACTCACAAGTATAAGTTCCTGTATACCGATGAGGACACTGTAATGTCTCAGCCTGTTTATTTGATATACTTCTTTGCTGGGTGCTATGTTGTGTACTCAGGGGTTATGGATGAGACATCTTAATGCAGCATATGTCTTAGATCACTGCATGGGATTACCCCCTCTCTGTCCCATGAGGTACTAGGGAATTGAGATCTGTATTAGCGACCTGCCACACTATATATTAATATCTTTTTCATCTTTAAACATATATACACTAAGCAGGTGCACTGCCATTGATCTAGTTGTAGTGTGGGGCATAAAAGAGATCAGTTTATGCCCTGATGTTAAGGCCGTATTTGAGGATTATTTACCTGCCTCAGTCATGCGGTGGTGAATATGCAATATTTAATATCTACAAGGGCTATTAGAGGTTACATATCTGACCACTGCGGTGAACATCTGTTATATAATATCCACAACCACCACTGTGATACCAACACATCTTTTGCTGGTATTCATCTATTGGACTATATGTTACCTGATCGACTAGCTTTAGTGGTTGGATGGTTTTTTCGGTGTACACACCACATTTAGAGACCCCCTTATATGTAGCAAAACTGTCTCTAGGGGTTGGTCCTATGCAATAATATGTGGTGTGTGTTATGGTTTTTCTGGTCTAGAGATTGTTCTATGTTGATCTTTTTTGTCCCCTGATGAACCGTGATAGTGAGGTGAAAAGCGTAGGGACGTTTTCTTTGGTTATCTTTGTGGACCTGTTTGCATCTATTGGTCCAACTTGTTATTGAGACCATCTTTGACCAGGTTTTGTAAACTGTGTAAATTATGTATATTGTTTGTTATTTTTTACTACTCATCATTTCACTGGTGTGGTGTGATTAGTACTGGTGGTGTTTTTTTCTGTGCCAGGGCCTTATTAGGGACTGTAGGAAGTTCCTGGTACGGGATCGCCCCTGTCGGGGCGGTTATTCCGTCTTAGGCAGGGCAGAATCGCCTAGGGCGTACATTAAGGAGGAGTTTCTGTCCATCTACTATGCCCCTACCCTTTAGCCATCTTGCTCTCTCTGCCACGGAATAGATTATCCTGTAGAATTATTTAACTGTACATTTGTTTTCTTTTTGTTCGTTTTTAATGATAATATATAAAAAAGGCTATGTTTTAGGTGGTATTTTCTGTGATATTTTGTTGGCATTTGATACCACAAGATCTATATTCCCAGCTGGCGGGTACTAGCTAGTACTGTGATGTGTGAAACTGGGTCATGCCACAGGACAATAATCCAAGCACACCAGCAAATCTACAACAGAATGGCTGAAAAAAAAAGAATCAAGGTGCTGCAATGTCCCAGTCAAATTCCAGACCTGAACCCAATTGAAATGCTGTGGCGGGACCTTAAGAGATTTGTGCATTAAAAAATGCCCACAAAACCTTAATGAAGTGAAGCAACATTGTAAAGAAGAATAGGCCAAAATCGTCACCACGTGATCATGCTGGGAGCTCTTGGTGACGTCATCATGCTTCGGCAGATCTTTTGAGGAGGTGAGTGGGTTTTTTTTTACTCAAAAGGCCATATTGCACTAGTGTATTGCGGTTTTTAATGGCTGTTAAACGGGTGCACATCTGTCTAAATGGCCATTAAAAATAGCCCCAGTGATTAATAGGCTGAATAGGCTTTTAACATATCGATTTGCTACAAATTTATTCGTAATAGAATTTCTTGTCAAACTTTAGCGAAGCTGCCGAATCAAATTTTTCAAAAATTTGCTCATCTCTAGTTATAAACACTCCCCTGAGTGATGCTGCAGAGACTTCCTGTGTATCCTAAGAAATGCAGCTTCACAATGCTTCCTACCTTTAAGATCTGACAGGGAGAAATATGTCAATATATATTATATGTCAATAAGAAGCACGATAAAAGAGAGACAGGCAGAAGTTGCATCACTTACGAATACACTGAGATTTCAGAACACAACACTCACAGATAGCAGAGACAAGCAGTTTGTGAAAGAGGAGTTTTATAAACTTACCTATTACCAGCAATCCCCATGCTTTTTATTTTTCAATTTGGACTCTCCTGACCCATTTTCACCATGTAAACAAATCAATCTGGTTTGTTTTCATCCTGTATGTACCACTTCCTGTTATCCAACCAAACCCATGATGCACTTCTCCTTTTTCTAGCACAGCACTAGCACCGCACCTAACATTGCCTAGCTAGATTATAGCTCCTCCCACCAATCTAATTACATAAACACTTCCCTAACATTGAACCTTTCTGCTTTGACATATATATGGACATAGCCTCACAGAAAATAAGAAAGAGGGTCATGACATATCACCACAGCCCAGAACGAAAAATAGGAGCAATAAAGGTAAAAGAAATACATTACAAAAGTACAAATACTTTCATAGCGGATGTTAAAACCTCTTTAAATATGCTCCAGATTTATCATTACCCAGCATCAGCTACTGTGGTAAGCTACTGTGGTAAGTCTAGTCTAAGTTCCCATTGTATGAAAAATGGACAGGATTAGTTAATCTGCCCCATTGATTTTACTTTAAGTTTGGCACATACGTTGGAAAATTCTCCCAACATATGTATAGAACCTAAAGCTTCAATGTATGCAACTGTAGAACTTTTTACATTATCCATAGGTCACCATTATAAAATGCACTGTATATAACCCATAGTTTATGTATTTTTGCAGTGGTCAACTCTATAGGAAAGCACTGCAGGTTGTGTTTTTTATACAGTAAAAAGAGAGTATATCAATGTATGCCTGCCCAACATATGCTAAAAGAACACCCTTTGGGAATCCATTGGTCCCATAGGTGTCTATGGACACAGTTGCCAAACACACTAGGAATATTTCCTGATGCATACCTAAAACTTCACACTGAACTTTTTGTAAACATAGTGTTACTAACAGTATCCACCAGGATATAAAAAATACAAGGGTCAATTATCATGAACCTATTTGTATGAACGTTCACACATGATAATTAACTGTGATCCTCAGGCCATGTAAAAGGGCCCTAAGGCTACTTTCACACTAGCGTTTTAAAATTCCGGTATTGAGTTCCGTCATAGGGGCTCAATACCGGAATAAAACGCTTCAGTTTTGTCCCCATTCATTGTCAATGGGGACAAAACTGAACTGAAGACAACGGAATGCTCCTGAAAGCATTCCGTTCCGTCTTCAGACCGGAGAACAAACCGCAGCATGCTGCGGTTTGCTCTCCGGTCCAGGCATCCGCACCAAGACGGATCCGGAATGACCCCCAATGCAAGTCAATGGGGGTGGATCCGTCTGGTGTGACCATAATGGTAACCGGATCCGCCCTCCATTGACTTTCAATGGAGTCCATTACGGATCCGGGTACACATAGACACATACAGACATAAACATACACACACATAAAGACATACAAACACACATACATACTTACATGCTCCCCGGCAGGTCTTCGGAGCGTCAGGACGGCTCACACAGGTCACGATTCCCCACAGCGCCCTCTGCTGGGCGCCTGGTGGAATCGTCAGATGACGATTCCACCAGGCGCCCAGCAGAGGGCGCTGTGGGGAATCGTGACCTGTGTGAGCCGTCCTGACGCTCCGAAGACCTGCCGGGGAGCATGTAAGTATGTATGTGTGTTTGTATGTCTATATGTGTGTGTATGTTTATGTGTATGTATATGTATGTACTGTGTGACATGTGTGGGGCCGGAGCGCGGTTCCGGCTCCACACATGTCACTGCGGCAGGCCTGATCCGGCAGCACCCTTCACCTGCCGGATCAGGCCTGCCGCCAGTGTGAAAGTAGCCTAATACAGTGGTACCTCAAGTTACAATATTGTATGTTGAAACCATTGTAATCGGTTCCAAAGCCCCAAATGTCATCCAAGATAAGAGAAAATGATGATTTAAGAAGAATAAGATGGCTAAGACAGATAAAACAGGTCCTTATATATAACAGTCAGGATTAGCGGTTAACTAGCAACTAATACAGCTATTTTACTTGAGTGGTTGGATCTGGAGTCTGAGGCATTGTATGTTGAGTCTGGTTTCAATGTACCATTGAAAAGACCATTGTATGTTGAAAATATAGTATCCTGAGGTCATTGTATCCTCCTGTATGGAGGATAAAGGTTGTGGACGGCCTTGCATGTCTCTAGGCAACATGGAGTCAGTGAAGGGATTCGCAGAGAGAAGAGACTAAAGAGTAATGGGGGGAGAGGTGGATTAATTGGGTGGCAGATTTGAGCATAGATTGGAGGGGTGCGAGAGTGCTAGATGGGAGGCCACAGAGCAGAATGTTACAGTCGTCTAGGTGGGAGAGAATGAGGGCATGTACAAGCATTTTTGCACACTCTGGATTGAGGAATATGCGGATCCGAGATATATTTTTCAGTTGGAGGTGGCAGGTAAGTAAAGAGCTTGGATGTGTGGTTTTAAGGACAGAACAGAATTGAAGGTTACCCTAAGGCAGCGGATAGTGTGTGCAGCCATTAACTGTCATAGAAAGTTCTGATGAGGTAGTTGAGTGAGATGAGAAAAATGATAAATTTGTTTTATCCATGTTAAGTGAGAGGAGAAGAAGGAGGATATAGCAGATAGACATTGTGGGATTGTGGGATTCTGGATAGCAGGGTGGTGATATCTGGACCAAAGAGGTAAATTTGTGTGTCACCAGCATAGAAGTGATACTGAAAGCCACGGGACTCTATGAGCTGTCCCAGGCCAAAGGTATAGATTAAGAAGAGCAGGGGTCCTAGGATGAAGTCTAGACGGAGACCAACAAAGAGGGGATGAAGTGAAGAGATGTGTGAGTGGGAGACACTAACTGTCTGATCTGTAATGTATGATGTGATCCAGGAGAGGGCCAAGTCCATGACGCCAAGAGATGAGAGAGTTTGTAGCAGAAGGGAATGGTCAACTGTTTCAAAGGCAGAGGAAAGATTCAAATAGGACATAATAATGGCGTTTGGCTTTGGAGATTCGTAGGTTGTTGATTATTTGGTAAGGGCAGTTTCGATAGAGTGGTGGGGTTGGAAGCCAGATCATAGCTGGTCAAATAGAGAACAGGAAGAAAAGTGGAAGGATAGTTCAAGGTGGATGTGTTATTCAAGTAACTTTGAGGAGTGTGGGAGTAATAGCTAGACAAAAAAAATGGGTCAAAGGAAGACTTTTTGATGGATATGGTGGTAGGATGTTTAAAACCGAAGAGGAAGACACCTGTGGTTACAGATAGGTTGAAGAGATGGGTAAGGGCAGGGATAAACACTGTGGTGAGGTTAGGGATGATGTGGGTTGGGATCAGGTCAAGCACAAAGGTAGTGAGATGTGATCTGGAAAGTAGGGTGAAAAGTTCTTGTTCTGTTAGTGTGGAGAACTGGTTTTGGGGGAAGAGGACTGAATAGGTGTGTAGAGTGGCAACGGGGACTGTAGGCTGAAGTTTTTTCTCATATTGTCAGTCTTTTGTTTGAAGTCCTCGGCTGAGATAAGAGGTAAGGGAGGAGGCACCCGGGTAGGAGAAGAGAGTTAAAAGTGTTAATTTGTTGTTTAGAATTGTGAGACAGGGAAGATATGAGAAATGTAAAGTAGGCCTGTTTTGCAGCAGTGAGCACAGACTTGAAGTTGACAAGGAATTGTTTGTATGTGACAAAGTGCTCTGGAGGCTTGTCTCAGCTCTTAAGTCAGACTGATGAGCCAGGGTTGCCTATTGATTTTTTAAGTTTTTTTAGTCGAGAGTTTATATATCGAGAGATGGTAGAGAGCAGTACAAGAGAGTCAGAGAGCAAGCAAAAGAGTGAACTTTTAAAAAGTTTGATTCGGCTGATTCGTTGAATTTTACAAATTCGCTTTAGAATGAATTACTTCGCCACGAAGCACATTTTTTGTAAGTAGTGGGTGCAATGACAGGGAGCTGCGATAGCGCCACCCCCGTCATTTTACCCCTTAGATGCCGCGTTCATACATCGTGGCCACCGCCATCTTGCTTGAAGATCTTGGGCAAAATCTCACGCGGCTCGAGATTAGGTCATACGTCACTACGCATGGGATTTCGGCCGAGATCTTCAATCAAAATGGCGGCTGGCAGCCCATCACGGACAAATGGAGGAGGTAAGTGTGGATTTTTTTGTTTTTTACACTATTTTAGGTTAAACCGATTCGCTGACACGAAGTACGAGGAAATTCAGCTTCTAGGTGAATCAAATTTATCCTGAAATTTGGATCGAATTCCACCTCGTAGGATTCGATTTGCTCATCTCTAGTCAAGATGTTTAAGGTTCCTGTGAGGGTGTTCCAAAAGAAGGAGCAAGTGCCATAAGTTTAAAGGTAGCTGAGTGGAAAGGGTGTCAGCCATGTTTCTGACAAACCCAGGAAGGGAAGTTTATGAGAAGGTCGTAAATGTTGGATAGTTTATTACTATAGATGAGCGAGTAGTGTTCGATCGAGCCGGTATTCGATCGAATACTACGCTATTCGGCATACTCGATTTCAATCGAGTATAACGGCGATGGCGCACTTAGAATTCGTTTCCCCTCCCACCTTCCCTGGCGCTCTTTTTCCACCAATCAACATGCAGGGGGGGTATGACAGGCACGCTGAGCACGCTGGCAGCGCGAAAACAGCGTCTACATGGATTGGCTGGAAAAACCATGTGACCTCGAATATTAAAAACTCAGCTCTTCCTGCTCGTACGCATATGCTGCGTGAACTTAGTCAGGGACAGAGGCTGGAGAAGGGACAGACAGGTTTTAGCAGTTGGACAGGCAGGAGCGTGATTAAAAGCCCTTATCAGGGCTACTATAGTGCACTACAGTGATAGCTTTACTACAAGATACACTTTACAGAGAACGGCTGCCGTATTCAGGGATAGCTGCTGGAGTAGGGACAGAGAGAGGCATTAGAGGTGTATTAGGTGCTCTGCTACATACCAAACTATATTTGGCACTACTGTTCAGCGTTCTTTTTGGCTGAAAAACCCTGTTATATAACTAGTGTGTATATGCACCATCTGATCTGGCAGTATACGGCTGTGAATTTTATTTTATTTTTTTAAATATAGTTTATTTGGCTCTAGTGTTCTGGGTTCTGTGTGCCTGCAATACCCTTTTTGTATACCAGGTGTAAATACCCACCGTCTGTACAGTTAGTACACGGCTGTGTACCTTGAAATATACAATATCTAGGCCTTTTAATTGGCCACTGTACTGTGCGTTCTCTTGCTAAATTATTTCACATACCTGGTGTAAATACCCACCGTCTGTTCAGTTAGTACACGGCTGTTGTACCTTGAAATATACAATATCTAGGCCATTTAATTGGCCACTGTACTGTGCGTTCTCTTGCTAAATTATTTCACATACCTGGTGTAAATACCCACCGTCTGTTCAGTTAGTACACGGCTGTGTACCTTGAAATATACAATATCTAGGCCATTTAATTGGCCACTGTACTGTGCGTTTCTCTTGCTAAATTATTTCACATACCTGGTGTAAATACCCACCGTCTGTTCAGTTAGTACACGGCTGTGTACCTTGAAATATACAATATCTAGGCCATTTAATTGGCCACTGTACTGTGCGTTCTCTTGCTAAATTATTTCACATACCTGGTGTAAATACCCACCGTCTGTTCAGTTAGTACACGGCTGTGTACCTTGAAATATACAATATCTAGGCCATTTAATTGGCCACTGTACTGTGCGTTCTCTTGCTAAATTATTTCACATACCTGGTGTAAATACCCACCGTCTGTTCAGTTAGTACACGGCTGTGTACCTTGAAATATACAATATCTAGGCCTTTAATTGGCCACTGTACTGTGCGTTCTCTTGCTAAATTATTTCACATACCTGGTGTAAATACCCACCGTCTGTACAGTTAGTACACGGCAGTGTACCTTGAAATATACAATATCTAGGCCTTTTAATTGGCCACTGTACTGTGCGTTCTCTTGCTAAATTATTTCACATACCTGGTGTAAATACCCACCGTCTGTTCAGTTAGTACACGGCTGTGTACCTTGAAATATACAATATCTAGGCCATTTAATTGGCCACTGTACTGTGCGTTCTCTTGCTAAATTATTTCACATACCTGGTGTAAATACCCACCGTCTGTTCAGTTAGTACACGGCTGTGTACCTTGAAATATACAATATCTAGGCCATTTAATTGGCCACTGTACTGTGCGTTCTCTTGCTAAATTATTTCACATACCTGGTGTAAATACCCACCGTCTGTTCAGTTAGTACACGGCTGTGTACCTTGAAATATACAATATCTAGGCCATTTAATTGGCCACTGTTACTGTGCGTTCTCTTGCTAAATTATTTCACATACCTGGTGTAAATACCCACCGTCTGTTCAGTTAGTACACGGCTGTGTACCTTGAAATATACAATATCTAGGCCTTTTAATTGGCCCACTGTACTGTGCGTTCTCTTGCTAAATTATTTCACATACCTGGTGTAAATACCCACCGTCTGTACAGTTTAGTACACGGCAGTGTACCTTGAAATATACAATATCTAGGCCTTTTAATTGGCCACTGTACTGTGCGTTCTCTTGCTAAATTATTTCACATACCTGGTGTAAATACCCACCGTCTGTTCAGTTAGTACACGGCTGTGTACCTTGAAATATACAATATCTAGGCCATTTAATTGGCCACTGTACTGTGCGTTCTCTTGCTAAATTATTTCACATACCTGGTGTAAATACCCACCGTCTGTTCAGTTAGTACACGGCTGTGTACCTTGAAATATACAATATCTAGGCCTTTTAATTGGCCACTGTACTGTGCGTTCTCTTGCTAAATTATTTCACATACCTGGTGTAAATACCCACCGTCTGTTCAGTTAGTACACGGCTGTGTACCTTGAAATATACAATATCTAGGCCTTTTAATTGGCCACTGTACTGTGCGTTCTCTTGCTAAATTATTTCACATACCTGGTGTAAATACCCACCGTCTGTTCAGTTAGTACACGGCTGTGTACCTTGAAATATACAATATCTAGGCCATTTAATTGGCCACTGTACTGTGCGTTCTCTTGCTAAATTATTTCACATACCTGGTGTAAATACCCACCGTCTGTTCAGTTAGTACACGGCTGTGTACCTTGAAATATACAATATCTAGGCCTTTTAATTGGCCACTGTACTGTGCGTTCTCTTGCTAAATTATTTCACATACCTGGTGTAAATACCCACCGTCTGTTCAGTTAGTACACGGCAGTGTACCTTGAAATATACAATATCTAGGCCTTTTAATTGGCCACTGTACTGTGCGTTCTCTTGCTAAATTATTTCACATACCTGGTGTAAATACCCACCGTCTGTTCAGTTAGTACACGGCTGTGTACCTTGAAATATACAATATCTAGGCCTTTTAATTGGCCACTGTACTGTGCGTTCTCTTGCTAAATTATTTCACATACCTGGTGTAAATACCCACCGTCTGTTCAGTTAGTACACGGCTGTGTACCTTGAAATATACAATATCTAGGCCTTTTAATTGGCCACTGTACTGTGCGTTCTCTTGCTAAATTATTTCACATACCTGGTGTAAATACCCACCGTCTGTTCAGTTAGTACACGGCTGTGTACCTTGAAATATACAATATCTAGGCCATTTTAATTGGCCACTGCACTGTGCGTTCTCTTGCTAAATTATTTCACATACCTGGTGTAAATACCCACCGTCTGTTCAGTTAGTACACGGCTGTGTACCTTGAAATATACAATATCTAGGCCTTTTAATTGGCCACTGTACTGTGCGTTCTCTTGCTAAATTATTTCACATACCTGGTGTAAATACCCACCGTCTGTTCAGTTAGTACACGGCAGTGTACCTTGAAATATACAATATCTAGGCCTTTTAATTGGCCACTGTACTGTGCGTTCTCTTGCTAAATTATTTCACATACCTGGTGTAAATACCCACCGTCTGTTCAGTTAGTACACGGCTGTGTACCTTGAAATATACAATATCTAGGCCATTTTAATTGGCCACTGTACTGTGCGTTCTCTTGCTAAATTATTTCACATACCTGGTGTAAATACCCACCGTCTGTTCAGTTAGTACACGGCTGTGTACCTTGAAATATACAATATCTAGGCCTTTTAATTGGCCACTGTACTGTGCGTTCTCTTGCTAAATTATTTCACATACCTGGTGTAAATACCCACCGTCTGTTCAGTTAGTACACGGCTGTGTACCTTGAATATACAATATCTAGGCCTTTTAATTGGCCACTGTACTGTGCGTTCTCTTGCTAAATTATTTCACATACCTGGTGTAAATACCCACCGTCTGTTCAGTTAGTACACGGCTGTGTACCTTGAAATATACAATATCTAGGCCATTTAATTGGCCACTGTACTGTGCGTTCTCTTGCTAAATTATTTCACATACCTGGTGTAAATACCCACCGTCTGTTCAGTTAGTACACGGCTGTGTACCTTGAAAATATACAATATCTAGGCCTTTTAATAGGCCACTGTACTGTGCGTTCTCTTGCTAAATTATTTCACATACTGGTGTAAATACCCACCGTCTGTTCAGTTAGTACACGGCTGTGTACCTTGAAATATACAATATCTAGGCCTTTTAATTGGCCACTGTACTGTGCGTTCTCTTGCTAAATTATTTCACATACCTGGTGTAAATACCCACCGTCTGTACAGTTAGTACACGGCTGTGTACCTTGAAATATACAATATCTAGGCCTTTTAATTGGCCACTGTACTGTGCGTTCTCTTGCTAAATTATTTCACATACCTGGTGTAAATACCCACCGTCTGTTCAGTTAGTACACGGCTGTGTACCTTGAAATATACAATATCTAGGCCTTTTAATTGGCCACTGTACTGTGCGTTCTCTTGCTAAATTATTTCACATACCTGGTGTAAATACCCACCGTCTGTACAGTTAGTACACGGCAGTGTACCTTGAAATATACAATATCTAGGCCTTTTAATTGGCCACTGTACTGTGCGTTCTCTTGCTAAAATTATTTCACATACCTGGTGTAAATACCCACCGTCTGTTCAGTTAGTACACGGCTGTGTACCTTGAAATATACAATATCTAGGCCTTTTAATTGGCCACTGTACTGTGCGTTCTCTTGCTAAATTATTTCACATACCTGGTGTAAATACCCACCGTCTGTTCAGTTAGTTACACGGCTGTGTACCTTGAAATATACAATATCTAGGCCTTTTAATTGGCCACTGTACTGTGCGTTCTCTTGCTAAATTATTTCACATACCTGGTGTAAATACCCACCGTCTGTACAGTTAGTACACGGCAGTGTACCTTGAAATATACAATATCTAGGCCTTTTAATTGGCCACTGTACTGTGCGTTCTCTTGCTAAATTATTTCACATACCTGGTGTAAATACCCACCGTCTGTTCAGTTAGTACACGGCTGGTTACCTTGAAATATACAATATCTAGGCCATTTAATTGGCCACTGTACTTGTGCGTTCTCTTGCTAAATTATTTCACATACCTGGTGTAAATACCCACCGTCTGTTCAGTTAGTACACGGCTGTGTCCTTGAAATATACAATATCTAGGCCTTTTAATTGGCCACTGTACTGTGCGTTCTCTTGCTAAATTATTTCACATACCTGGTGTGTAAATACCCACCGTCTGTTCAGTTACTACACGGCTGTGTACCTTGAAATATACAATATCTAGGCCTTTTAATTGGCCACTGTTACTGTGCGTTCTCTTGCTAAATTATTTCACATACCTGGTGTAAATACCCACCGTCTGTTCAGTTAGTACACGGCTGATGTACCTTGAAAATATACAATATCTAGGCCATTTAATTGGCCACTGTACTGTGCGTTCTCTTGCTAAATTATTTCACATTACCTGGTGTAAATACCCACCGTCTGTTCAGTTACTACACGGCTGTGTACCTTGAAATATACAATATCTAGGCCATTTTAATTGGCCACTGTACTGTGCGTTCTCTTGCTAAATTATTTCACATACCTGGTGTAAATACCCACCGTCTGTTCAGTTACTACACGGCTGTGTACCTTGAAATATACAATATCTAGGCCTTTTAATTGGCCACTGTACTGTGCGTTCTCTTGCTAAATTATTTCACATACCTGGTGTAAATACCCACCGTCTGTTCAGTTACTACACGGCTGTGTACCTTGAAATATACAATATCTAGGCCTTTTAATTGGCCACTGTACTGTGCGTTCTCTTGCTAAATTATTTCACATACCTGGTGTAAATACCCACCGTCTGTTCAGTTACTACACGGCTGTGTGTACCTTGAAATATACAATATCTAGGCCATTTTAATTGGCCACTGTACTGTGCGTTCTCTTGCTAAATTATTTCACATACCTGGTGTAAATACCCACCGTCTGTTCAGTTACTACACGGCTGTGTACCTTGAAATATACAATATCTAGGCCTTTTAATTGGCCACTGTACTGTGCGTTCTCTTGCTAAATTATTTCACATACCTGGTGTAAATACCCACCGTCTGTTCAGTTACTACACGGCTGTGTACCTTGAAATATACAATATCTAGGCCATTTTAATTGGCCACTGTACTGTGCGTTCTCTTGCTAAATTATTTCACATACCTGGTGTAAATACCCACCGTCTGTTCAGTTACTACACGGCTGTGTACCTTGAAATATACAATATCTAGGCCTTTTAATTGGCCACTGTACTGTGCGTTCTCTTGCTAAATTATTTCACATACCTGGTGTAAATACCCACCGTCTGTTCAGTTACTACACGGCTGTGTACCTTGAAATATACAATATCTAGGCCTTTTAATTGGCCACTGTACTGTGCGTTCTCTTGCTAAATTATTTCACATACCTAATTATATACCCAAATATTGTATTTGCAACAAAAAAAAAAATAAAATGCGGAGGGGGGCTAGCGGAATCGGACGTGGACGAGGACGGGGGCGCGGAAATGCTGTTGGTGGCCTTGTTGAAGCCAGTGGGGATACAATGCGTGCTGGTGAGGGTCAGCCAGGATCCCACTCATCCAGAATCCCTGCCTTTATGGGACAGTTAAGCAGGGGGCGAGTTACACCGCTGTTGAGGCCTGAGCAGGTTGAACAGGTGGTGCAATGGATAGCCGATAGCGCTTCCACACAGTTGTCCACCAGCCAGTCATCCACACAGTCTCACTCTGACCCTCCTTCCTCCACACCTGGCCAACAGAGTCATCCCACCCTTGACCCCTCCCAGGAGCTCTTTTCGGGTCCTTTTTCAGATGTGCCGGAAGAATCCCAGGAGCTAGCAGAGGAATTTGTTTGTAGTGATGCCCAAACACTTGAGTTTTCGCCATCTCCTGCTGATGTGGACCCTGAACCAGCATCTGTTATCATGAGCGATGATGATGATGAGACGCAGTTGCCATCAAGGGAGGCTGTTGGAATGTCCAGTGGGCAGGAGGAGGAGCAGAGTGAGGAAGAGGAGGTGGTGGATGACGAAATGACCGACCCCACTTGGCCAGGGGTGATGTCCAGCGGGGAAAGCAGTGGAGAGGTGGTGGTCTGCGCAGCACCGAAAAAGGCAGCAAGAGGCAGAGGGATGTCCACAGGCAGAGGGATGTCCAGAGGCAGAGGTGTCCAGAGGCAGAGGGATGTCCAGAGGCAGAGGGATGTCCACAGGCAGAGGGATGTCCAGAGGCAGAGGACAGTCCAGACAGAGTAGTGAGGCCACAGCCAGCACGGCCGAAGCTGTTCCCGGCAGCGGGCAGTCGCGCGAAGCTCCCCCATCGAGGCCTCGTACTTCTGTGGTGTGGAGATTTTTTAATGTTTGTGCGGATGACAAACTGAGCGCGGTTTGCACACTCTGCCACTCAAAACTGAGTAGGGGCTCTGAGAAGAGCAATCTGACCACCTCAGGCATGCGGCGTCACTTGGAAGTCAAGCACTGGGCTGAGTGGGAGAGAGCAAACGCAATACAACCTGCGCCCGGTCTTGCTGCCACTGCCTCTTCCCCTTTGTTGTGTGCTGCCACTGCGGTCCAGACCTCCAGCCAGGACACCTCCACATCTGCCTCTGCCTCGGCTACTTTGGGGCCTTCTCCTTCAGCCTCCCCTTCCCCCGCCTCTTCGCCTGCACCTTCACACTCCTCGTCCCATCAACTGTCCATCTCGCAGGCGTTCGACCGCAGGCGGAAGTACGCCTCGAGTCACCCCCAAGCCCAAGCCTTAAACTGCCACATCTCCAAACTGCTGGCCCTGGAGATGTTGCCGTTTAGGCTTGTGGAGACGCAGGCCTTCCGCGACCTGATGGCGGCTGCCGCACCTCGCTATTCCGTCCCTAGCCGCCACTACTTTTCCCGGAGTGCCGTCCCCGCCCTGCACCAGCACGTGTCGCGTAACATCAGGCGGGCCCTGAGGTACGCAGTCAGCGCAAAGGTCCACTTGACCACCGACTCGTGGACAAGCGCTTGCGGCCAGGGACGCTACATCTCTTTGACGGCACACTGGGTGAATGTAGTGGAAGCGGGGACGGGGTCGCAAACAGAGACGGCCTACCTACCACCCCCCGCCCAAGATTGCCAGCATGGGTTCTGATAAACCCCCCTCCTCCTCCTCCTCCTCCTCCTCCTCCTCTGCCTTAACATCTCCCTCAGCCGCTAGCTGGAAGCGTTGCAGCACTGGCGCGGGGAGACGTCAGCAGGCGGTGCTTAAAGCTCATCAGCTTGGGCGACAGGAAGCACAGCGCCCCAGAGGTGAGGGACGCCATATTGCAGCAGACGGAGATGTGGCTGTCGCCGCTGCAGCTAGGACCAGGCATGGTCGTGTGCGATAACGGCCGTAACCTGGTGGCGGCTCTGGAGCTTGCCGAACTCAATCACGTACCATGCCTGGCCCACGTTTTTAATCTGGTAGTCCAAAAATTTCTAAAGACTTACCCCAACCTGGCAGAGCTACTGGTGAAAGTGCGGCGCTTGTGCGCTCACTTTCGGAAGTCAACTGTAGCTGCTGCTAGCTTAAAAAAACTCCAGCAACGCCTCCATTTGCCTGAACATCGGCTGTTGTGCGACCTGCCGACTCGCTGGAATTCCACCTATTCCATGTTGGCCAGGGTGTGTGAGCAGCAGAGAGCATTGATGGAGTACCAGATTATGAATCCACGCGTGCCTCCAACTCAGCTCCCTCAGTTTGCCAACCACGAGTGGCCATGGATGGCAGACATATGCGATGTACTGCGTATCTTTGAGGAGTCCACCAAGAAGGTCAGCAGCGAGGACGCTATAGTGAGCGTAACCATCCCGCTCCTAGGCGTCCTTAAAGAATCGCTCATCGCAATAAGGGAGAACGCATTGCACGCAGAGGAGACGGGGGTAGGAGGAGACGCAACGGAGCTACACAGTCAGACCACACTTTTGTCTGCTTCACGGTGGCAGTTGCAGGAGGAGGAGGATGAGGAGGAGGACGACGTGGAGGTGGCTGTGGAAGAGGAGGAGGATGCTGGCGGCGAGGGTAGCAGTCAGGCTGTGTGCGTCCCATTGGTTCAGCGCGGATGGGGCGGAGAGGAGGCGGAAGAGGAAGAGGAGGAAATGGCAAGTGATCCTTCTGGTGGGGGCAGTGAGGTCATGCCTATTCAGAGTCTGGCACACATGGCTGACTTCATGCTGGGCTGCTTTTCCCGGGACACACGTGTTGTCCGGATAGTGGAGAACAAACTGTACTGGGTCTTCGCACTCCTGGACCCCCGGTATAAAGATAACGTCTCCTCTTTTATTCCGGTAGAGGAGAGGACGAATCGATTGCTGGAATACCAGAGGGAACTCGTGCAGAACATGATGGAGATTTTCCCACCCACCATCGCTGGCGGCAGAGAGGAGAGGGTCTCCCAGAGTCCCACAACATCCATCAGGCCCACAGCCACCAGGGGAACACTCTCCAAGGTGTGGGACACGTTCATGGCACCCCCTCGTGCAACTTCCATCACTGCGGGGCCCGCTATCAGCAGGAGGGACAAGTATCGGCGGATGTTGCGGGAGTACCTGGCAGACCGTACCCCTGTCCTCCCCGATCCCTCGGCGTCCTACACTTACTGGGTCTCCAAGTTGGACACGTGGCTGGAACTGTCCCTGTACGCCTTGGAGGTGCTTGCCTGCCCTGCCGCCAGCGTGCTATCAGAAAGGGTGTTCAGCGCAGCCGGGGGCATTATAACCGATAAGCGCAGCCGCCTGTCAACCGACAGTGCCGGACAGGCTGACGCTAATCAAAATGAACAGCAAGTGGATTGACCCGGACTTTGCTTCTCCAACCGTGGAAAGCAGCCAAAAGTGAAGTGCCATCTGTATGAAGTGCCATTTCCTCCTCCACCTCCTCCTCCTCCTCCTTAACCGCCGTAGAATTGCTCCGTAAATAAGAAAAATTTATATATTTATGGCTCACCTCTTGGGCCTCCACAAAATGTTTAAGAGGTCTCACCTCTTGGGCCTCCATAATAATTTTTAACAGGTCTCACCTCTTGGGCCTCCACATAATTTTTAAGAGGTCTCACCTCTTGGGCCTCCACAAAATGTTTAAGAGGTCTCACCTCTTGGGCCTCCAC